>CM046879.1:232183957-232423957 GCA_025667525.1 Glebionis coronaria
GGCAATATTACAAGAATACTGCGTAGGACTCATAAAAGATCTCTTACTTTTCACAGTGTGTGAAGAAGCAAGGAATAAATGGAAAGTGTCCTAATGAGACTTTTGATGATCTCGTGGCTCTAGACTCGATAGTGCGTTTTGATTTAGTGATCGATGGTTGGAGAGGAGTGCCACCTATTCTATATCAGTCTATTCAGAGTGAATAAACCAATAGATAACATGTTGATCTCCGTGTGATTAAAACAAATACCTTTTGAGAGATATTTGAGTTAGCTGGGGAGGGTTGTGCATTGCATCACTGGGTCCATGATGGATTTCTTCAATATCAAGAATCATTAACTAATGATCTCAATAGCATATGTATTGACCCGGTTTCTGCCTAAAATTGTAAGGAGGGCTTCTTTCTTTACACCCTTTATCTTTACAATTCTTTTTCATTCTTCAACCCCTTCAATGCTTACCAATACGTCATCACTAGCACCTTGTTGTGATTGTTCCAGTGCTAGCTTAAGTACTTGGTCGGAATTCAGCTACGTTCACATTCATTCTCCATCTATCCTAGGACTTCTAGTTCTATCTAGGGAGTTGTCCTTGGGAAGATTCCATCAGTTCTGATGAATCATTGGACAAATACATATACCTACCACCCTTTTGTCACCACATTCGTCGTGAGTTAAGTGTGTTTTGGGTTGATATAGTCACCATGAAAAATTCTTGAAAATCACTTAAAGCACTTGTGATATAAAAATCAAAGTTTTTGTACCTTAAGTGTTTTGATCATCAAAAACGCTCCCCCTTAACTTGTGCATTACACATGTTAAGTTGGTTTAACGTTGGTTTATCTTTAAACCTTTTTCATTGTTTTAGCCGAATATCATTAAGTCTCCTTAATCCCATTTTCTCCCCTTTCCAAAATGTTAGCCATCAATATTTTGGATATTAATGGATTAACCGGTCGTTGGGTAATAAAATGAAATTAGATGTTGGCCAAAGAACATATTAATGCTCCCCCTCAAATTAATGAGGGTAAGTTGTAGTGCTTGAGTATGATTTTTTTGAAAAATTTAGAATCTCGAGAGAAATTCTTGAAAAATATCATACTTTTACACTACAACAAGCCACAAAAGCTGATAAAGCAAAAAGATAACATATTCACAATTATAGACATATGGAGTTGACCTGTTATAAGACGAACCAAAATTAATTGGTTCGTTCCGTGAACCGATGGTGAGCTCCATATGGTCGTCCACCGACGAATCGTTCTATACTTCGTAGCAACCGGCGCTTCCTTAGAAGTTCCTCAATCTTCCTGATTGCGTACGATGATCCCTTTCTGCACTGGGTTGTCCAGGTGTATGTGACTGCCGGAAGAGGTAAGTTGGCATTGAGAACCGACAGATCATCTCAAACATTATTTAGCGTTCCATCACTGAATTTGTGCAGTTCTGAGAAGCGCATGTATTGCATGACCACAGTCTCATTTGGATAGAAGATCCTTGCTTCCGGCGTTGTTGTTCCCATGTATACCTTCTTGTTCTTATGGAAATTACTGAGTGTAGTCGTATGGGGACGTTCGAGGTTTAGCTTCTTCTAATAGCTTTCTACTCCAAGTTGAAAGTCTTCCACCCGGTTTTGAATGACTATTTTCCTGGCATATTGACGAAAGTTAGAGCTCATGGCTATGACAATCTCTGGTGATAGATGATCAACTTTTTCTTGAGCCAATAGCAACAAAAGATCTTCGATGTCTTAAAGTTGAAGGTACTAGAGATCACTTTCGTCAATGCGGTATTCTTTCTCATCGGTACGTTTAAACACAATTACATTTAAGTAATCATAACCGAAGACAGTCTGAGTGGTTGCTCCTTGGATGCTTTTGATTCTATGAGCTGAGACAATAGAAGCACCTCTCTTAGGACGATGGAAGTGATTATAAGCTAACTCCTTCTTTTTATTCTAGTGAGATATGCCAAGTGAAGCATAGGTATCATAAAACTTGAGAGGCTTCTTTCTCCATATTGAAACAGGCACTTTATCCTCTATCCATGGAACATTCTCCAAGTTAACGGCCTTGAGCATTGTTAGTGATGTGGCATATTTCTTTGCTCCATTTTCAAGGTATTCAAGATCGTGAGAGACAAAATGCTCTATTGGGATAGTGGCAGAACCGGTGATGACCGTTGGTGTGAGAGGTTGCAACACGGGAGTCTGAATTCCTGTAGTTGTCGCTCTCATTTCTTTTGTAAGCTCATTCAGGTGATATTCTGCTTCATTATGGCTGATCTTTAACGTGTCAAAGAAGTCCACATTTGCAGCTGCCATTTTGATCAGATCCGGGGTCATCGTCGGTTTCCCATGAGAATACCTTAGAAAAGCCAAGAAGTCGATAGGGTTGTTGAGGAATTGAGTCATCTCCATTTCAGTTGCAGTGTCAAATGGATGTTGTGGTGTTGCATTTGTTAGCCAAAGTTGCTCTTGTACAGTATCATCAATGATAAGGGATTCAACAAATGTCGGTTCCGGAACATTTAAATCTTCAACTTCCATGTCATCGTCATGCTGAACTGCAGATGATGTTGAAGGTTGAGTTTGCATCACCGGTATATCATCGTGAGGTTCTTCTTCAAGCATTGTCTCCGTCGGTTCTTCTGCTTGCATATATTCTACAGATTCGATGTGAGAATCAGTAGTGAATTCTGGTGCAGTAGATATACCTGTAGCAACCTGCTGAGTTTCCGATACTGTTGACTCCAGTGTCTTTTCTGTGGTGTCAGCAATCTTTTCTGCAGTGTCCTCTAAACCTTTCTCGGTGGTCGTATCAATTGTCATCCTTGTTTGTCTCTTCGGCATTTGTACCGGTGTCGTCATTCTTATCACCCTTGTTGACTTCATTACCCTTTTCATTAGCATCATCGTCATCCTGATCATCATCTGTATCCTCGTCCTCGTCCTCATCGTCATCTTCATTCTTATCCTTTCCTTGTTCATCCTCTTCTTCCTCCTCATCTCCTTCCTTATCCTTATCCTCATTATCCTTTTCACCGTTTTCCTCGTCATCTTCCTCTTCTAACTCATTTTCATCGTCAGACTTAGAGTCGGTAGTGTCTGCAGGTTTCTCTTCAAGAATTGCTTTGTTGAGATATTGCAGAACTTTGCGTTTGTATTTCGATTTATGAGCTCCCAAATCTAGCAGACGTGTCTGTAGCAATGTCATTAGTTGAAGAGTAGATAGACCATTACCGACAAGATGTGGTAGTTGTTGATCAACATAAGACTTGACTTCGCGTCGAATGATCGTGGTCATCTGCTCGTCAATTGACCCGAGAAAAGCAGCATTTTCTTTATCCCGAGCTTTCTTTTCTTTAAGAAATGATTTATGTTGTGTTTTAAGCTTTGACACTTTGTCTGTTAGCTTCTGAAGAGTAGGCTCATCAGGTTGCGGTTCCTTGGGAGGAGTGGCAAACCTTTCAGTCAACGTAGCTATTTGTGTAGCTTGAGCCTCTAGCTGTTGTTGAAGAGATTGGATCAATGGATCATTGACTGTAAGGAAAGGATTTGTTGTGGATGATATTTGTAGTTCTGTTGGTGGAGGTGTAACCATAACCGTTAAGGTGGTGGTGGATGATACTGGTTGTACAGGGATCGGTGTTGATGTAGATTCAGTGATAGGGACGGTGGTTGATACAGGTTGTTCGGCTGTGGATGACGGTGTTGATTCAGTGGTGAGGGTGGTGGTTGATACTGGTTGTTCAACAAGTGCGGGTGTGATAGTGGTGGTTATGACCTCACTGATGACCGGGGTGGATAGTAGTGAAGTGGTGGTCGATGTAATAGTGGTTATAGGAACATCCAACATTCCTTCACTTGCTGACGGATCAGTGTTTGGGACCTCGACACCTTCTCCTTCTAAATTGTGATACTTCATAACATCATCAGAGTTTGAAGTAGACTTACTTTGAAGATGCGTTTCAGGTATGAAAGTTGCATGAGCATCTTCATTTAGTACCATGTGAGTCGGTTGTGGCAAAGATGTGGTGATATTGGCATCTCGATACATCATACTTGTATCAGTGTCAGCACTGCTCTCACGTTCTTCACTTGGTTCACGACTTTCAAGATGATAGTTAGCAGCATCTTCATAAGCATCTTCATAAATATCTTCCTCATTAGGATCGTCGTAAAATGTCGTATCATCATCAGGATTACTAAAATCTGCCAAGTCTTCAAATACTCTTGAGCCTGATCCGCCAAAAGCTTCCTGTCGGCTTTGTTGAAGAACAATACGGAGTCTTTTGGCTTCAGAAATTTGTTGTTGAGCAGGTTCATTTGGAGCAACACTTTCCTCTTTGCCTTTAGCTTTCCTTGCTTTCTTAGGCCTGCGGAGTGGTACTTCTTCCTGTTCTTCTTCAGTATGGATCAGCTCATCGTCATCATCTTCATCAACAATTTTCATTTTTCCTGGGCCTTTATCTTTAGAAGCAGCTGGTTGGCGCTTTGAAACTCGTTTCTTGCGTTTACCTTTTTGCTTCTCTGAAGGATGTGCATTTGCCCGTTTAAACTGTGCGTCAATATCATTAAGCATCTCTTGGTATTTATCACTCTCCTTAATTCCATCATTAAGCATTGTGTCGGGTACTAGTGCAGGAAGTAATGCATACTTTGTGGAATTGGTGTCTGCATTCATTGAGAGAATCACATAATCATCATCTTTGGTGTGATAGAAGAAATTCCCGCGAGTGTCAATGGTTGGGTCATTCTTCATAAAATAGTGGATAATGAGCTTGGTGAATCTAGGGAATGGAAGATGCATGGATTTCTTCTTCGTTCCAGTAAACTGATAACAAAATTCTTGCCAGAGAAGAAGTGCATAGTCGACTTTGGATGCAGTATACAATCCCCAAAATAAGTAAGCCTGTGGTGGTCTCGTTGCATCGGTGCCCCTAGTTTTTCCAGTAAGACACTTGACGATGATGGTTATAAGTGCTTTCCAGGGTTGCCCTATGTGTGAGGTGTTAAATTGTGATAGGTTGGTGATTTCACCCTCATAATTCATGGCACGAATGACTCGAAGCATTTCATCATTATTTGGGTTAGCCACAAATTGTTCTCCTTGTGCCAACCTAGGAAGTTTAAACAATTTCCTAAAAATGCTCAAGTTGAGTACCCTTGGTGTTTTGTTTAGTTCAAAAGAGATAGTCTTTTTGGAGAAAGATGCAGTGTTCCAGAATTCATGCATGTAGGGAACAGATGCAGTACGTCTGAGTGTGTCTCTGATGGGTGATATGTCTAGGATATACGTGGCTATTTTGAAAGCTGGTAAAGCCGGATCAAAATCATCTTGTAATCGAGAGTTGTTCTCAGCATATGGAAGCCTATTGTAACACCCCATTTTGGAAATGGAATATTACGCGTAATCATGGCGTGTCATCAAAGCATACAAGGATAAATGTCTAAGCATTATTCAACCATAAAAGGGAAATACCGGAATCGAACATCGGTACCCCAAAGTAAAGCTCATCACACACAAACATAAATACTGTAAAAGGAAAGGACGAAACAATGTCCATAGCAACTGTATTAAAGTAAAGGAAATGCATAAAGTAAAGAAAGACAGTAAAGCTTCCAGTCCATATGCACCTACGTTTGAGATCTACGAGCGTCCCTGAGTTCCTGCCGTTTTGGGAACATGAAAAGGAAAACGGCTGAGCAAGACGCTCAGTGCACGGATGTACAATAAAGCATGAAATAGGATAATCATGTAACATATAACAGCGGAAGACTAAGTACTGAGTAAACTGGTTAAGTATCAAGAAAACTGGTTTTATAGTTTGAAAAGCCTTATGTTTATCTTGTGAAAACTGTTTTAACATATATATACCATAGCCCATATAGGTCATGAAAAGGTCACGTGCATGAATACTTGGAGGGGTGACCTCATCATGCTGATTAGAGGGGATGCCTCTAATCAATGTACTGGTTTGGGTAGGAGGGATCAACTCCTTGTGAAGGATGCAAGGCACACACCACATTCACCATGATAAACTGAATAAAACATGTAACTAGGATGCACCCATACGCCCCACATGATATAATAATATGGCCAAAACTGAAAGGGACGCCACGAGCAATCACTCCGCCGTGGGGAAGTCATAACATTGGTGCCTCCAATGCTATGGTTATGGTACCTCCATAACTAGGTGAAACTGGTCATGCTTGTATATGGCTATAGATTATGCTAATTAAACATAAGCAGTTCAAAACAATAAAACAAATACTGGGGAAAACAGTTGGCTGCATACGGGGAAATCCTAATAAGGAAAGAATGTCCATACTGAAAGGACGGGAATCCGTACCTCAAGTCCAGTGAATGAACGGAAGAAAGACTCCTACTTCTGGATCACTAACGCTACATGAATACACACGTGTATAAGTATCGATTCACTGATTACGTACTGGGTTTTGTGTCTCATTTTAGCTGATTTGGTATGTTTTAGGTCATGGTTTACTGTTTAAAGCCTTAAACTGTGTTTATCTAGTATTCTGATTAATCTGATTAAGTATTACTGGTGTTTCATGTATTATTATACTTACTGTGTAATAATAAGTAACTTTCCAAAAATAGCAGGTTTCCAAAAATAGAAAGTTTCCAAAAATAGAAAGTTTCCAAAAATAGAAAGTTACCAAAAATAGAAAGTTTCCAAAAATAGAAAGTTTCCAAAAATAGAAAGTTTCCAAAAATAGAAAGTTTCCAAAAATAGAAAGTTTCCAAAAATAGAATTTACTGCTTAAAATAGATTAGTTTCTAAAAATAGAAAGTTTCCAAAAATAGATCAGCTGCCTTAATTAAATAAGTTTCCATATATAGAAGGTTTCCATAATTAGATTAGCTGCCTGAAATAGATAGATTTCCATATATAGAAGGTTTCCATAATTAGATTAGTTGCCTTATTTAATTAAGTTTCTATAAATAGAAGTTTCCATATTTAGAATTAAGCTGGTTACATAAGCTAACATATAAGTCTAAGTGTTTATAAGCTTATTTCTTAAGTCATATGATATAGTGTATAGTTTAATTATTATTTCATGTATTTTAATTAAACTATAGGTTAAGCATTTTAATTAAGGTATAACATGTATTAATTAAAATGGAATAAAATACTTAGGTTAAAATGTGTATTATTATGTATTAATAACATAACCTAAGTCATGTCTAAATTAATTAATTATAGGCATGTTTTAAATAATTAATTAATTATAACTTATAACATAAAATACTTAGGTTAAATTAATGTCATGTTAAACTAATAATTAAAATAACCTAAGTCATGATTTAATTAATATTTCATGTTATTAATTAATTATATCCTAAGTTCATAATTCATAAAAATTAACATGTAGCATAAATCATGATTTAACCAACGAACCATGAATCGGGCATGAACTCGACACCGTACCCCGAGCCAAACTCGGGGTACGTATGCCTCCTTGCTGCCGTGGGTCCCACATGAGCCAACCAAGACCTAAAATGGTCTTGGTGGTGGCGGCAATAAGCAAACCAAACCCCCCTCGGGTTTGTTTTGCTAGGCGGCTAGAAACAAACACCCCTTTAAATCAATCTTTGATTTTAATTAACCCCAAAACATGTTAGATCAATGTTTTAATAAGAAAATAATAACATGTTCATGAAAATAATCAAAGATTAAAAGAATTAAAAGAATTAAAAAGAAGGGTTAGAAAGGTATACCACTATGTAGCTTGGAAAAAGGATGAACAAACACTGATTATAACAATAGTTTTTGAGATCAAAATCAACCAATCACCCTCCTATGGTGATGTTAAGGTGGCGGCACAAAGAGGAGAAAAGGAGGAGGAGAAAACTCTTTTTAGGGTTTTTTGTTTATTTTCTTGAAAAAGTGAAATGAAATGAAAAAGTTACATAACCCCCCTTTACTTGTAAAAGTCCATGGGCTTAGCCCATTTCTTGTGGTTGTGCCGTGGGTATGGGGGCCCCACATGGGGTACCCGTACCTTTCTCGTGTCCCGATGTTTCGTGTTCGTTCGTGGTTAAACGTGTTCGTGTCTGAAGCGTTTCTGTTTATTTTATCATGTAGTTACCGTAATCTTAACGCTCGTAATTATATTATATGTATTTACGTAAGTATTCTAATTTGTATTTTAAATGGTGATCATGATTTAATTATGTTCACGTGATATATTTATTAACTGTTTATCATGAGTTCGTACGTAATCGATACTTGTCATGTCATACACGTATGCACTTGCTTGATTATTAGCACATGAATGTGATCAATACTAAATGAGGTAAGTTTTAATCTAGGACGTACGATCTTAAGGGCACTATTCATGGTAGAAGCATGCGGGTTTTACAATTCTTCCCCCCTAAAAAGAATAATTCGTCCCCGAATTATAGATAAATTAAGCTGAAAAGAAGTAACATACCCGAATTCAAAATATGAAGTGAGGGTAAGAAGCCCGGATAGACTCCTCTGTTTCCCAAGTGGCTTCCCGCTCGGTATGGTCCCTCCAAAGAATTTTGACGAATGGAATCGTCTTCCTTCTCATGACTCGTTCTTGCCTGTCGAGTACTCGTTCGGGTTCTTCTATAAAAGTGAGATCTTCACGTATCTGTTCCAGTGGATACTGAACCATGTGAAGGGGATGATAATTGTACCCTCTGAGTAAGGACACATGGAACACGTTATGCACGTGCGAAGGCTGAGGAGGTAACGCCAATCGGTAAGATACTTCACCGATTCGTTCAACGATATCAAATGGTCCGATGAACCGAGGACTGAGTTTCCCTTTGATCCCGAAGCGTTTAACACCACGTGCTGGCGAAACCTTGAGGAAGACGTGATCTCCCACATTATAATGTATGTCCCTACGATGCTTATCAGCGTAACTCTTCTGACGTGATCGTGCTTCCTGCAGTTTCTGCTTAGCTACTTCGATCTTCTCATTGGTCATTTCTATAATCTCTGGTCCTTCGAGTGTTCGCTCTCCCACTTGATCCCAGCAAGTTGGAGCGCGACACTTTCTGCCATACAACATTTCGAAAGGAGCACATTTGATACTTGCGTGCCAGCTGTTGTTGTATGCAAACTCGACCAAACAGATGTAATCGTCCCAATCACCTGTCCATTCCAACGCACACGACCTTAACATATCTTCCAATGTTTGAATTGTTCGCTCCGATTGTCCGTCCGTTTGAGGATGAAAGGCTGTGCTCAGCTTAAGTTGTGTACCCCAAGCTTTTTGCAGACCTTTCCAGAATCGCGACGTGAAACGAGGATCTCTGTCTGAGACGATGCTGGAGGGAGTACCGTGGAGTCTCATGATCTCCCTTCTGTACGTATCTGCGAGTTTACTTACCGGATCTTCCTTGCGTATCGGTAAGAAATGAGCTGATTTGGTGAGTCGATCAACAATGACCCAAATAGCATCGTGCTTCTTCTTGGTAGGCGGAAGACTGGTAACAAAATCCATGGTGATTTTGTCCCACTTCCACTCTGGAATATCCAACGGTTGAAGGAGACCGCCCGATCGCTGATGTTCAATCTTAACCTGCTGGCAGGTAAGACATTTGGAGACATACGTGGCTACATCCTGTTTCATACCACTCCACCAAAAGTGCTGTCTGATGTCATGGTACATTTTTGTCGACCCAGGATGTATAGAAAATGGGGAGCTGTGAGCTTCAGCTAACAATGCTTCCCGGAGTTCTGGATTGCCAGGAACACAAAGTCTCGTGCCCTGCCAAACGATACCGTCTGCGTCCATTCTGAATTCTGTCTGCTTCTCCAAATTCTGAATTATCGCCCAAATCTCTCCATCATCCTTCTGCGCTTCCTTAATCCTAGTCAGTAACTCAGGTTCTACTCTAAGATTCGCCCAGTATCCGTGCTTCCCACGTACCATGATTTCGATGTCTAGTCGCTCCAAGTCTCTTATGTTTTGTTCCTCGATCTCAATGCCGTTTATCATTTCGGACTTTCTGCTGAGTGCATCTGCTACTACATTGGCCTTCCCGGGATGATACTGTAGGTTAATATCATAATCCTTCAACAGTTCCAACCATCTCCTTTGTCTCATGTTCAATTCTCGCTGTGTGAAGATATACTTCAAGCTCTTGTGATCCGTGAAAATGTCGCATGATTCTCCGTATAAGTAATGCCTCCATATCTTCAATGCGAACACCACTGCAGCAAGTTCCAGGTCATGCGTAGGGTAGTTTTCTTCATAGGGCTTAAGCTGCCGTGAAGCATACGCGATCACTTTCCCATGTTGCATGAGAACACAGCCCAGTCCCTTCCCCGATGCATCGCTATAGATCTGAAATCCACCTGTACCAGATGGGAGAGTAAGAATAGGTGCAAATACTAACTTCTGCTTTAGGTCTTCGAAGCTCTTCTCTCGTTCTTCCGTCCAAACGAATTTCTCTCCTTTTCGCATCAGTTTGGTGAGAGGCAATGTCAGGCGGGAAAAGTTCTCCACGAATCTTCGATAATATCCAGCTAAGCCTAAGAAACTGCGGACTTCTGTCGCTGATGTTGGTCTTGGCCATTTAGTGATAGCCTCAACCTTCGCTGGGTCCATAGTGATCCCTTCTGCTGATACAATGTGACCTAAGAATGCCACCTTGTTTAACCAGAACTCACACTTAGAGAATTTCGCATACAGCTACTTTTGACGAAGAATCTGTAGTACAGTACGGAGATGATCTTCGTGTTCCTCCGTGGACTTTGAGAAAATCAAGATGTCATCGATGAATACAATGACAAATTTATCAAGGAATTCATGAAAGATTCTGTTCATCAGATCCATGAATACTGCTAGAGCGTTAGTCAGGCCGAATGGCATGACCACAAACTCATAATGGCCATAGCGGGTACGAAAAGCAGTCTTGGCAATATCCTGCTCTTTAACCCTTAGCTGATGGTAGCCTGACCTTAGATCGATCTTTGAGAAGTGTTTGGCTCCTTGAAGTTGGTCAAACAGATCGTCTATACGTGGCAGTGGATATCTATTGCAGATGGTAATCTTATTAAGTTCACGGTAGTCAATGCAAAGTCGCATGCTGCCGTCCTTCTTCTTAACGAACAAGACCGGTGCGCCCCATGGAGATGCGCTGGGTCTAATGAACCCTCGTTCAAGAAGTTCCTGCAGTTGGTCCTTCAGTTCTTTTAGCTCTATGGGAGCCATACGATACGGAGCCTTCGAGATTGGCTCGGCTCCTGGAACAAGGTCGATGTTGAACTCCACTTCTCTTGCAGGTGGTATGCCTGGAAGTTCAGTTGGGAAAACGTCTTGAAATTCCAAAACTACTGGTTGATCCTGAATCGATGGGGATTCAGCATCCATGTCACGAACCGTAGCTAGATAACCTTCGCAGCCATGTGACAGTAATGCACGTGCTTGCAAGGTAGATATGACTTGTACAGACCGCCCGGGTATGAACCCGTTATGAATGTACTCTGGTGCATTAATGTCGCCGAAGATCACCCGATATGAGTGGCAGTCTATGGTAGCATGGTGCTTGGATAGCCAGTCCATGCCGAGAATCATATCGAATTCAATCATGTCTAGGGGAAGTGCATCTACCGTACGAACTTTATCGTCAAACTCTAGAGGAAGACTCTTGTATACATGAGTTATTAATACAGAGTCCTTCAAAGGCGTGGAAATGGTAAGCCTATTCTCTAATGGCAAGGGAAGTGTCCTGATGCTCTTAGCATATGTAGTGGAAATAACTGAATGAGTGGCACCCGTGTCGAAAAGAACACATGCAGCTTGGCCGTACATATACAAAATTCCAGTAATGGTACCTGAAGATTTGTTTGCCTGGTCCCGCGATGTCGTGTAGACACGCCCAGTGGTAGGAGGCGGTTTAGTATCAGCATGGCCCGAAGTACCCTCCATTTCACCCTTACGGCAATCTCTCATACGATGGCCAGGGAGGCCGCACTTGTAGCACGCGTCGGAATCACGACGACTTGGGCCAGGGTGTCTGCGATGGCAAGTGCTGCAAAGAGGATGAGTGAATCCTCCAGCAGGAGTCCTTGCTTGCTGAGGGCCTGCTGATGACAAAACGTGTTAAGAATAAAGTATATGCACGAGTATAGGACGTAAGCGTCATAAGATGCTTACCAGTGTTAGCTGAACGGTTAGGCTGAGAACCCCTGTGGTTCTGGTCCCTTCCGTTACCGTGGTTCCTGGTAGAGATTAATATAGTGTCAGCATGAGAGATATAACATGAAATCATAAGAAGATGCGTAAATAGTAGGACCTGCTGTTGTTGGAGTGTCCCGCATTGTTACGGTAATTATCATTACCGTTGCGCCTTTCCACAACAGAACGGTCGTTAGTGTGACCGTTTCCTTTGGGCTGATTAGGCTGCTGCTGAGTAGCCGGCTGAGACCGGTCCCCAGTTTTCTGCCTGGAAGATACAGTTTATGAGATGATTAAAGAACATATAATGATAGGATGCGGTCTGGTTAACGCTAAAACACGAAATGTTTTACCTCTTGTCGGGTCTTTCAGCTTCCCCGAACTCATCGCGTTCCTGCAACATCTCAAGCTTCCTTGCTGCGTCGGCCACTTGTGCTACTGTATTGAACGTAGCACATACCAGATTGTTCGCGACCGAGGTGCGAAGTGCCCACCTAAAGTGGTGTGCCTGCTCCTCAGGAGTACCAGCCGCTGCTCCCAGAAAACCAGCTAGGCGAAGAAAGCGCTGCATGAATTCGTTGCTATTCTCGCCCGCTCTCTGACGTATCCCATGGTATTCTCGCTTGAGTTTGTCCTGCTCTGCCTTAGGAAAGAACTGTTCCATCACTCTCTCCTTGAATTGGGCCCATGTCAAACCAGCGACCCATTCATCACCTCCTTCTGACTGCGTCAAAGCTAGCCACCAGTTGAGTACATCACCTTCAAACCGGTAGCATGCCAATCTCGCCTTGAATGCGGGGTCACATCCCATAGCATTGAAAATCTTCTCTATGTGAGTCAACCAGCTTTCAGCATCGCTGGGGCTATCAGTCTTTTCAAAAGCTCTAGGACGGAGCTTGTTGAATCTTTCTAACCACACTGCTAGTGTCACTGGGGGAGGAGGAGGAGGAGGTGCCTGATTCTGCTGCTGCTGATTGTTGGCAGCTTGGACTTCAGCACGAATGTCATTCCTCAGTTGAGGAAGTAAGGCTTGCATGGCAGCCTGAATTGCAGCATTGAGCTGCTCTTGCTCGCGTGTGAGAACCATCTGACAGTATAAAATAAAACATATGATTAACAGTTCAAACATAAAATATATATATATAAAAAAAAATTTATGCCAAAAATTTCACGAGAAAAATTTTATGCAAGAAAATCTTTATATGAATGCATGATGCAGTTTTATGAAAACTTTTGATGCTCGAGAGTGAACGCCTCCGGTCAGTTCACTCAAAATAAAAGACATATCGAGGGGACGCCTATGGGTCGGTCCCAAATCTAAAAGTTTCGATAAAACACATGCGACTAAATAGGGCCAGTCCTGTACCAACCATTACTTAGTCAAAAACCCTGTAACAATGACATGTATATGTATGCTTAAAATGATGAATGCATGAAAACAACTGTCAGTTCTAGGAAGACCGTAGTGACTACCCACTAATCACAGGTCATATTAGAGAGCCTACAGGTCGAAACCAGGCTCTGATACCATAATTGTAACACCCCATTTTGGAAATGGAATATTACGCGTAATCATGGCGTGTCATCAAAGCATACAAGGATAAATGTCTAAGCATTATTCAACCATAAAAGGGAAATACCAGAATCCAACATCGGTACCCCAAAGTAAAGCTCATCACACACAAACATAAATACTGTAAAAGGAAAGGACGAAACAATGTCCATAGCAACTGTATTAAAGTAAAGGAAATGAATAAAGTAAAGAAAGACAGTAAAGCTTCCAGTCCATATGCACCTACGTTTGAGATCTACGAGCGTCCCTGAGTACCTGCCGTTTTGGGAACATGAAAAGGAAAACGGCTGAGCAAGACGCTCAGTGCACGGATGTACAATAAAGCATGAAATAGGATAAGCATGTAACATATAACAGCGGAAGACTAAGTACTGAGTAAACTGGTTAAGTATCAAGAAAACTGGTTTTATAGTTTGAAAAGCCTTATGTTTATCTTGTGAAAACTGTTTTAACATATATATACCATAGCCCATATAGGTCATGAAAAGGTCACGTGCATGAATACTTGGAGGGGTGACCTCATCATGCTGATTAGAGGGGATGCCTCTAATCAATGTACTGGTTTGGGTAGGAGGGATCAACTCCTTGTGAAGGATGCAAGGCACACACCACATTCACAATGATAAACTGAATAAAACATGTAACTAGGATGCACCCATACGCCCCACATGATATAATAATATGGCCAAAACTGAAAGGGACGCCACGAGCAATCACTCCGCCGTGGGGAAGTCATAACATTGGTGCCTCCAATGCTATGGTTATGGTACCTCCATAACTAGGTGAAACTGGTCATGCTTGTATATGGCTATAGATTATGCTAATTAAACATAAGCAGTTCAAAACAATAAAACAAATACTGGGGAAAACAGTTGGCTGCATACGGGGAAATCCTAATAAAGAAAGAATGTCCATACTGAAAGGACGGGAATCCGTACCTCAAGTCCAGTGAATGAACGGAAGAAAGACTCCTACTTCTGGTTCACTAACGCTACATGAATACACACGTGTATAAGTATCGATTCACTGATTACGTACAGGGTTTTGTGTCTCATTTTAGCTGATTTGGTATGTTTTAGGTCATGGTTCACTGTTTAAAGCCTAAAACTGTGTTTATCTAGTATTCTGATTAATCTGATTAAGTATTACTGGTGTTTCATGTATTATTATACTTACTGTGTAATAATAAGTAACTTTCCAAAAATAGCAGGTTTCCAAAAATAGAAAGTTTCCAAAAATAGAAAGTTTCCAAAAATAGAAAGTTACCAAAAATAGAAAGTTTCCAAAAATAGAAAGTTTCCAAAAATAGAAAGTTTCCAAAAATAGGAAGTTTCCAAAAATAGAAAGTTTCCAAAAATATAATTTACTGCTTAAAATAGATTAGTTTCTAAAAATAGAAAGTTTCCAAAAATAGATCAGCTGCCTTAATTAAATAAGTTTCCATATATAGAAGGTTTCCATAATTAGATTAGCTGCCTGAAATAGATAGATTTCCATATATATAAGGTTTCCATAATTAGATTAGTTGCCTTATTTAATTAAGTTTCTATAAATAGAAGTTTCCATATTTAGAATTAAGCTGGTTACATAAGCTAACATATAAGTCTAAGTGTTTATAAGCTTATTTCTTAAGTCATATGATATAGTGTATAGTTTAATTATTATTTCATGTATTTTAATTAAACTATAGGTTAAGCATTTTAATTAAGGTATAACATGTATTAATTAAAATGGAATAAAATACTTAGGTTAAAATGTGTATTATTATGTATTAATAACATAACCTAAGTCATGTCTAAATTAATTAATTATAGGCATGTTTTAAATAATTAATTAATTATAACTTATAACATAAAATACTTAGGTTAAATTAATGTCATGTTAAACTAATAATTAAAATAACCTAAGTCATGATTTAATTAATATTTCATGTTATTAATTAATTATATCCTAAGTTCATAATTCATAAAAATTAACATGTAGCATAAATCATGATTTAACCAACGAACCATGAATCGGGCATGAACTCGACACCGTACCCCGAGCCAAACTCGGGGCACGTGTGCCTCCTTGCTGCCGTGGGTCCCATATGAGCCAACCAAGACCTAAAATGGTCTTGGTGGTGGCGGCAATAAGCAAACCAAACCCCCCTCGGGTTTGTTTTGCTAGGCGGCTAGAAACAAACACCCCTTTAAATCAATCTTTGATTTTAATTAACCCCAAAACATGTTAGATCAATGTTTAATTACCATGTTTTAATAAGAAAATAATAACATGTTCATGAAAATAATCAAAGATTAAAAGAATTAAAAGAATTAAAAAGAAGGGTTAGAAAGGTATACCACTATGTAGCTTGGAAAAAGGATGAACAAACACTGATTATAACAATAGTTTTTGAGATCAAAATCAACCAATCACCCTCCTATGGTGATGTTAAGGTGGCGGCACAAAGAGGAGAAAAGGAGGAGGAGAAAACTCTTTTTAGGGTTTTTTGTTTATTTTCTTGAAAAAGTGAAATGAAATGAAAAAGTTACATAACCCCCCTTTACTTGTAAAAGTCCATGGGCTTAGCCCATTTCTTGTGGTTGTGCCGTGGGTATGGGGGCCCCACATGGGGTACCCGTACCTTTCTCGTGTCCCGATGTTTCGTGTTCGTTCGTGGTTAAACGTGTTCGTGTCTGAAGCGTTTCTGTTTATTTTATCATGTAGTTACCGTAATCTTAACGCTCGTAATTATATTATATGTATTTACGTAAGTATTCTAATTTGTATTTTAAATGGTGATCATGATTTAATTATGTTCACGTGATATATTTATTAACTGTTTATCATGAGTTCGTACGTAATCGATACTTGTCATGTCATACACGTATGCACTTGCTTGATTATTAGCACATGAATGTGATCAATACTAAATGAGGTAAGTTTTAATCTAGGACGTACGATCTTAAGGGCACTATTCATGGTAGAAGCATGCGGGTTTTACACCTATTATTGAGCGAAACAAGTTCAAGATCAAGAAGTCGTTGTTCTTCCTCTGTGATTGACATTTTCCTGCTTTGATGACATAAGCACAAATGATATACACAAAATATGTAGATGTCTTAAGTCTATGCCAGGTTAAAACATAGGGAAAATATCATTACAATTATTACCACAACATTCACACATACATCAGATGAACAAGATCCGTACATTTAGCAATACACTTAGGATAATGACATATATTGCCAAAGACATTTTTATTCTAAAGAGATGACGACCTAGCATAAGTTATTAAAATATTTGGATTTCTTGGTGGTCATGACCAAAACCTCAATAGGTTTAGGTTTGATTTCTACTAACACCTCAGTAGGTCTTGGTTTGATTTCAACCAAAACTTTAGTGGGTTTTGGTTTAGTTTCAACCACTACGTCAGGAATTGTGGGATTATCCTCAACCCAAAAGATAGTGGGCTTGAACAAAGATGAAGCTTTGTCTTCCATGGCCTGGAAACAAAACACAAGACATTGACTAAGTAATTTGTATCTCTTTTGTTTACATAGGAATCAACTTATTAAATAAGATGAACTTCTGTAATAAGAAACCGTTCAAGTATTCTTATGAGATAAAAATTAACTTGTTTCAATAACACCTGGTTTCGTTTAAGTGGCCCTAAAGTCCTTAAACCTAAGGAGGAAATAGTGCAAGCTAGGCCGAACTCATTAGATATTCTAAGGCAAGTGCATAATCATAAGAAACCTAAGTCCATCGCAATGTATCAATCCATCGGAATCCTATCCAAACCATCACAATGAATCAAGCATCGTAATCCTAATGATTTAAAGTCCTATCGCAATATCTATGTCCATCGCAATCAGTACATTTCCATCGAAATAAATGAGAATTCATCGCAATATTACCCATCGCAATACATAGTGCGTAGCCATCGCAATAACGCATCAGAATGCGTCATCGCAATATGCCATCGCAATGATCCATCGAAATGACCATCGCAATGAGCCATCGCAACGAGCCATCGGAATGACCCATCGCAACGGCCCATCGCAATGAACCATCGCAATGACACATCGCAATGATCCATCGCAATGAGCCATCGAAATGACTCATCGCAATAGCCCATCGCAATGAGTCATCGGAATGACTTATCGCAATGACGGGCATCGCAATGATGGTATCGTAATGTGCATCGATATCCGTGACAGGGATTCGATCTCAAACGTTGACTTCTCGATCTGGAACTTAGGCAATGTTTTAAGTGATTCTGGGCAAACCCAATGATCATCTAATCATATAGAACAAATCCCACAACCTAAATACCATATCCATAGCAAAAAATACGAGACCCTAAATCTTGGATATGAATAAAGGAATCTGAATAGTTTTAGATGAATTAGATGATGTTTTAGTGGTAGAAGTAGTAGCATAAAACTGTACCTAGAAGATGAGCAGTAATCAGAGATGCGAAAACACAAGGAACGAAGGTGTTGAAGGTTTTCAACAATGGCGGATGAATACTCAGTTGTGTGTGTTTGTGATTGTGACAGGGAAGAGGGGGGGGGGGGTGAAAGGTTTTGACTTGGTCAAATTGGTCAAGCACCCACCATTTTGCAAAAAGTGCAATAATGGTCCCCCTGGTTTAGAATGTTAGTTAAAGTTAAATGAATTAACTTAACAAAAAATAAACCCGCTCACAAACACGACCACAAATACTTAACGCTAACATTTTAATGACCTATTCATGAGATTCTATATCACACAAGGCACACATAGCATAACTGATGATGAAGAATAGCTAATATTTTCTGACAACCCTTTTTAACGACCAAATTTGTTTCCACGAGGAATTAATATTTGCTCCCCCTTAATCCCTGACCCGTTTTCTATTTAAAGAGCTGTAGTCAATGATTTTAAGGACACAACTATTAATGAGGACATTTGCCGGTTAAGTGCTTTTATAGAACGATTCTGGTGGCAATAAGATTTCTCTTATTTTTACAAAATAAGTGCACTGAAACGTACAAAAATTTGTGTTAGACCAAATTATAAAGTAAACTTAGTCCCTTACAAGGTTTTAAAGTAAACCTTGCCCGAGAAAATTAATTCCCGTTGTGAGTCAACGTTTTCAAAAGAAATACGTGACTTTAATGCGAAAAACGGGTTGCAGTCAGAAATAACTACAAGCCATAATGGGCATGTTTTAAAACTTGTACAACTTTTATACGGACTCTATTTATGGCGTCGTGTCAATATTAATCGACATTTCTAAAGCCGTAAATATTACCGTACTAAAAGACATGCCCGATTTTTTTAAAAAAAATAACAATATTTTTAGATTTTCTTGATTTTATATTTTTTATGGATTTTCTATGTTTTATATTTTTTATGGATTTTCTATTTTTTCTAGTTTTGTATTTTGCTTTTGATGGTTTACATATGTACGATAATATACAAGATCAGGATCAAAGGATACTCGAGAATAGTTTACCATTACTATTCTTCAGATTCTTCTGCCAACTCCTTAAGTGTCGTTGGTGACAATGATTTCATGCCTAGCTTTTCGATCAAAAACTCGATACGTCCTCGATCTAAGGCCTTTGTGAATATATCTGCCAGTTGATACTCAGTGTTGACGAAGTACAGTTCGATCACTCCATTTTCCACTTGCTCCTTGATGAAGTGGTAGCGGATGTCAATGTGCTTTGCTCGAGAGTGTTGAACGTACTTGCAGCATAGAGCGATTGCACTTTTGTTATCACAGTACATCGGGATTTTGTTGAATCCAAGACCGTAGTCAGTAAATTGTGACCTCATCCAAAGAACTTGAGCACAACAACCGGACATAGCAATGTATTCAGCCTCAGTACTTGATATCGCAACGCTTTTTTGCCTTTTTGATGCCCAACTAACGATTCTATCTCCATGAAGTTGCACACTGCCAGAAGTGCTACGTCTGGTATCTTGACACACGACATAATCCGCATCTGCATATGAAATTAGTGCAATCGAGGAATCCTTCAGATACCACAGACCACGATGAAGTGTTCCTTTTAGATACCGAAAGATCCGTTTCACAACATGTAAGTTCTTTTCGGTAGGCCGAGCCTGATACCGGGCACACATGCCTATAGCAAATTGCAAATCATGCCTGTTAGCAGTCAGATAGAGAAGGGTGCCGATCATTCCACGGTAAAGTTTAGGATCGACAGCTATCCCTTCCTTATCTTCATCTAACTTGGATCTCTCCACCATTGGAGTATCCACGGGGTCATAGTTTTCAAAATGATATTTCTTTAATGATTCAAGAGCAAATTTGGATTGATTAATAAAGATGCCTCTGGGATTCTGAGAAATTTGCAACCCTAAGAAAAATGAAATTTTTCCTATCATCGACATCTTAAAGCGTGTGGACATAATTTTCTCAAAACGATCAGACAAACGTTGATTAGTAGCAGCAAATATTATATCATCAACATAAATTTGTACCAGTATCATGTCGTTGTCCTCCTTGAGAATGAATAATGTTGGGTCCACTTTGCCTTTGGAGAAGCCTTTAGAGATGAGATACGATGATAAGAGATCGTACCACGCGTGTGGAGCTTGTTTCAACCCGTAAAGAGCCTTCTTGAGCTTGTACACGTGATTAGGATACTCTGAATTGACGAATCCATTCGGCTGGCTTACATAGACATCTTCCCTTATTTCACCATTAAGAAATGTCGTCTTAACATCCATTTGGTAGACGATCATATTCATGTGAGCAGCATAAGCAAGGAATAGTCTAATTGCCTCCAAGCGTGCAACAGGAGCAAAGGATTCTTCAAAATCAATACCCAAAGCTTGTTTGTAACCTCTAGCAACCAATCTAGCTTTGTTTTTCAGCACACTACCTAACTCATCGAGTTTAACCTTGTATACCCACAACAATGTCAAGATTTCAACGTTGATGGGTAAGGGAACTAATTCCCACACTTCAAGACGTTGGAATTCATTGAGTTCCTCTTGCATGGCTTCAATCCATGATGATTTGGTCATGGCTTGTTGCCAGTTTTTAGGTTGAGTGTCTGAAAGAAATGCATCAAAATAGCAATATAATGCATGTTCTTGGAGTTGATTTCGTGTTAAGACTGGTCGATCGATGTCACCAATAATATTGCAGATTGGGTGATCCTTTGTCCATTTAGTGTTGTGAGTTTCAATCCGTGGTGGTCGGGAGTGAACGATTGCAGGAGCTTCCTCTGAGGTAGACGCACCGGTAGGGTCTTCAGGTATATGAGAACCAAAGAAGGGAAGCTCTTGTAAGTGAGCATATTCCAGATCATGATCATATAGATCCTCTTCAACATCATTAGGAACGAGTAGGGGTGAAGATTTAGGTGTTGTTTGTGAATTGTTGGGGGATGGGACATCTGGTTCAAGAGTAACAATAGATGCCTCAGAAAGATTTCCATTATCTTGAGCAACAACTTTGGGAATCGGAGCTACTGCTACAGGTGCTGGAGAATCATTACTCGGTGGATTAAAGAATTCATCAAACATAGGTTGAAATAACTTATCCCACTCGGACCTTGTTGGTGGTATAAATGATGGAGAAGTAGGATTGTTGGGAATTAATCCGGAACTGATTGTACCGGTTCCCATCTCGTATAATGCGGGTCGGTTGATCAGAAGCCATCGCTGTCAGCTCATCAAAATCGACATCCAAAGTTTCTACTATCTTGCCAAGACGACGGTTATAAATTCGGTAAGCTTTCTTTGCAGGCGAGTATCCAATGAAAATTCCAATATCAGCCTTCGGTTGAAGTTTTCCCAGATTCTCACTATTTGTATTTCGATAGCAAGTGCACCAAAAACATGAAGATATGAAATATCGGGTTTGTGTCCATGAAGTAGCTCATATGGATTTTTACCATGACGTTTGTGAATGATGGAGCGGTTTTGGGTATAACATGCGGTTGCCACTACTTCAGCCCATAAGAATAAAGGAGCATTTGCATAAATCAACATAGTTCGAGCAGCTTCCATAAGTGTACGGTTACGTCTTTCAACGACACCATTTTGTTGTGGAGTACGAGCCACAGATGTTTCATGAGAAATACCAACCTTTTCATAATAATTTCGAAGAGTCTGATTAACGAACTCAGTGTCGTTATCAGTCCGAATGCGGCGAGCAGTAGCATTACGACGTACTTGGATCATCTTTAAGAAAGTAATGATATACTCTGGTGCTTGATCCTTGGATGCTAAGAACTTTACCCATGTAAACCTTGAGAAATCATCCACTATGACGAGGATGTATTTTCTACCACTCACACTAGCCGTACGCATTGGCCCGCAAAGATCCATGTGCAAAAGATACAGTGGTTCTTGGTTGGTGTCTTCTGCTTTAGGTTTTTAAGATTTCTTGGTGCTTTTCCCCAATGAACACGCGGAACATAAGTGATCCTTGTCGAACTTAAGTTTTGGAAGACCACGAACAAGTTCGTTTCTAGCCAAATGGTTAATAGCATCAAAGTTAAGATGAGATAACCGACGATGCCACAACCATGACATGGTCTTAGATGCTTTGGAGAGTAGGCAAACTGGAGAAACGGCCATCATGTTTTGAATAGACAAAGTATAGAGATTATCCCCTCGAGAACCTTTTAACAAATCATTTCCTGCAAGATCGCGAATGAAGCAAGTATGTTGTCGAAAGGCCACTTCAAGGTTTGAATCGCAAAATTGTCCTACTGAGAATAGATTGTGACCAAGTCCCTCTACATAATAAACCCTTGAAATCGTGACATTCCCAATTTGATATTCACCATAACCCATAATCTTTGCAATATGGTCGTTGCCGAATTTAACCGTTCCTAGAAACTTGCTGACGAATTTTCTGAGCATCGAGCGGTCTCCAGTCATATGTTTGGAGCACCCCGAGTCCAAATACCAAAGAATAATTTGGACGACCTGAAAATATTACCAAACACAGACGATGTATCGGATTCTAATTGTTCTTCTGAGTTAGCAGGTACAAATATAATTATCTTAGATTTGCTATCAGACGAAACTTTAGGTTTCCAGATTTTCTTACTAGTAGTTGGCTTAGATTCTAGTTGTCTAGTATTCTGAGGAACTTTTTGACTGGGGACATTACCACTGGTAGGCACAATAGTGGGGGCAGACCTAGTTAAAGGGTGCTTTTTCCATTTCTTAGTGCTAGTGTTCCTATTTAAAGGACGCTTAGACCTACCTTCCGTGGATGTGATCCTAGTTAAAGGGCACTTAGTTCCATTTGCAGTAAAGGTCCTACCAATGGGTTTCCATTGCCACCCAACTTGGGTAAATTTCTTCCCTATTGGAATCCATTCAAGATTGTTCTTAATAGCATACATTTCATTCACGTGATCAACAAGGCATAAATCATGACGCTGAGAAAACATGCATTCATTACAATTCCAACATTTCGCATTAGAATTCACATTTTGCTTAGGTTTCCACTCATAAAGAGAACCTTTTGTCTTAGCTACATGATTCTTTTTATTTAAAACTGAAATAACGTTCCTAGGGTGCACTTCTACTTTCTTCTTATCAGTCCTATTAGTGGAAGGCTTGATTCTATCTTTCTTGTCTTGAGATCCTTTAGCCTTAGTGGACACAGTTACTCCTGTAGAAGTCAAGGGAACATTAGTTACAGATTTTGACTTAGCCTTGATGGGTGTGTTTAAAACAGGCTTAGCTCTTGGGGTTTTATTGAATGGAGTAATGGCAATGGTGGTTTGTTGTTTAGATGGTACAGATATCGGTTGCCCAATGTACTCTAAGTTTGCTAAACAATCCTGAACGCGATTCACATATAATAAAAGCTCATATACACTATGACTTGTGGGATCACGTTCACGCATTTCATCAACAATCTCTCTAGCTAGATCAGCATGTTCAAAGGCATTTTTCATATATGTGGCAAACTTAGTGGGACTCTTCTTAAGTTTTGGATCCCGATATAGCACACGTGGGTTGGGTTTGGGAGCACTAGAGGTCGAGGCAGAGACAGTAGCTGGATTATCAACACTTTCTCGTCCTTTGAGTTGAAGTGTCTCCTTTAATTCTGCTAGAACCATGTTTATGTCTATGAGCTGAATTTTTAGGTCAGAGGTTTCCTCGCATTTCTTGTTCAGTTTGTCAATTAAAGACTTTTGCTCTGTCGCATTAAACGCGAGGTGTTCTTCTATTGAACCAGAAATTTGTGAGTCTCCCTGCCTTACTTGTTCACGCTCTCCTAGTATAGAATTAATTCTATTTTCTAGGATATGATTCTTAGTCTCTGCAGCCTCTAGTTCCGTTTTTGTTTCTAGTAATTCTCTCTTAATTCTCATCATCTCTTCTTCTAAATTCTGAACCATCTGAATCATCTTGTCACTTGTCTCAACGGAGTTTCCACCATCATTTAGTTTTGAAAGAGTTTCATTTTTAGATTGATTCTCAATTTCCAGAGATATAGAATGTTGTTGAAGCTCATTAAAACTTTTTGAGAGTGTATTATATGAATCTTGAAGCTTTAAAAATTCAGCGTTGGATTCATGACAAGAATGATTTTCTACAGTATTCACATGTTCAACAGTATTCACAGATTCATGCACATCATCACAAATATTCACAGTAGATGAAATTTCATGAGTATATTTAACAGTAACAACTTGCATCACTTCGAGAGACACCATATGTTCTAAAAAGCGGTAATATTCTGATAAAATCTTTTCCTTTTCAATTAAGTGTTGTTCATAAGCATCATCCATTTTATTGAAAACTTTTTGAACTTCACCAATTTCAAAACTTAGATTGCACGCTAGATCATAGACTCCTTGTTTAATATGGTCCACAAACGGAACGATCTCTTTCTCAAACACCGTTTTCATGTGTTCGAACGCCCATTCTCCTGCGGTTTGAGCCGTTGAAGTCGTACATTCCAAAATGACCTTGTCAAACTCGGTAAGGTACTGCCCAATCTCTTCCAAGCTGAGCTTTACCGTACTAACCGGTGGAAGATTCTTAGGAATTTCCTTTGGTTTGTCCGAGTTAACGAGTGTAGGAATTATACTAAGGCATTCTCTAGTAGGCATGAAAGTGGATGTTTGGAGAGTTCTCTTTTTCATATTAAAAAGAATTCTAAGATCTATTGTGGCATTTTTTGCATTCATTTGAGCATAATCATATTCAGGATATGTAGAAAGTATTTTTAACTGCTTCTCATCATATGGTGTCATACTCGCAGAATCACTTGAGAACACAATCGGATCTAATACCAATCCTAACTTTGTTGCATCATAAAGTCGTGGGTTGTGGGTAAGCGCTTGCTTTGCATACCCCGGGTTAGGTGGTAAGTCTATAAGACGCGATAGATTGAACTCTTTAAATGATGCATGAAACAAGTGTACTAGATGTGAAGCAGCATATTGTTTTAAAAGCTTAATTTCCGTTTCTTTTATTCTTTCAGACGTCTTAATTTCCATTTCAAGCTGTTTGGACTCAAGAATTTCAAAATCCGTTTGAAGTTGTTGAAAATTAGTAACGACTGACTCTTTTTCTTTAAGTTCATTCGAAAGATTTGCTCTTAAGCTTTCAATTTCTAGTAGATTGTCCATTTGAACTTTCCTAAACCTATCAAATTCAGGATTGGTTAAGGTAGTGGACACAGGAGTCATTTCCAAGGTTTTAACCTTGTCCTTATGCAAAGCAAGCTCGGACAATAAAGTCTGATTAGCATTCATGGTTTCAAGGATCGTACTATTCATTCTGCTAAGCAAAGATGCCGGGACCCTAACCAAATCAGGCTGAGCAGACGAATTGATAGTCGTAAGAGCACCCGGTTGTGGTTCACTCAAAGTCTGAGGACTTGCAATGTTATTGTTATCATTGTTTGTCTCGTCGATTGAGTTACTAACCACCGGAGGCTGTTCCGAATACTCCGACGTTTGCTCAACTTGATAAGGTACAATACTAGTATCTGTAGCAGTATTTGGTACCTCAAAAATGGTATCAGCTCCATATAGTGAAAGGTTTGCCATAAGAGCTGCTTTGGTGGTGTTAAGATCATCACAATCAGAGTCATATGCATCCAAATCATCACATTGATATGCAGCATTATTGGTGATGACTGTTGTGAGACCATCAGTTTCCGCTACTCCCGGATCTGCAAGGAATGCCAATTCTTCTTCATCAAGCTCACGACCTTGGGCTTGAGCATTCACCAGGTAAATATTCTCCTTAAACCATGTGTCGTCCCTTCTCCTCTTAGGCTGCTTACATTCTCTAGCCATGTGCCCTTCCCCTTTGCAGTTGTAGCAAATAACCACCTTCATTTTACCAGTGATGTTTGCCCTTGTAGCAGTAGTAGTGGATGAACGTGCACCTGCAGTAGACGAATTCGATCTCCCTTGAAGTGGTTGCACCATGACTCTTCCGTCCTGAATTGTTGCCTGTTGTCGAGAGTTAGACGAGTTCCTTAACTAATTGTTTGTTGTTGCTGGACCTCGATAACCTCGTTTGTTCAATGTTTGACTTAAATAAGCAGACATCAGAGCAAGGATTTCAGTAGGGCTATCTCCTTGTCTAAATTCAGGGACAGGGATGTCATCTTCACAGTAGAATGCTGATGCTGGTTGAGCAACAAGCTGATTGGTTGGAGCACTTACTTGATGTAAGTAATGAGGTTGAGGAGCCTCAAGTTGTGGATAGGTACTAGCAAGGTTGGTGGGAGGTTGATACGGTCAATACTGGTGTGAAGCATAAGGTAATGTGTGTGAATCTCCTTGTGATGATGATGTTGCTGGTTGGTGATAAGATGTAGGCGGTGGTGGAAGAATCGAGTACTGTGGGAAGCTTGGTGTTTGATACACAGGTTGATATGATGATTTGTGTCCTAAAGCAAGCTGAGAGTTGTGGTATGACAGTGTAGGATGGTTTGCCAATAATGCCATTGGTTCATGATAAGTTCCTTGAGAAATTCGGTTTTGGACCACATGCTTCTCATGCTGTTGTAAGAAAGCATAGAGTTGATCTAAATTGGACTTGTGTAGATCACGAATTATTTTGACATCTGTGACATATTGACTCCATTCAGGGGGTAATGTGTTCAGAAACTTGGTGTTTAACTGAAACTGTTCAATCCTAAGATTATAGACATTCATGTCATTCATCAGAGTGGTAAAATGCCAGTAAAAATCATGAAGAGTCTCCCCTAGAATGTATTTGAACCTATCAAACAGATCATACAGTTGACACTCTCGTTCTTGCTTAGTGAGAGATGTCCCTTGTAGCAAAACCGCAAGTCGATCCCAAAGATTCTTTGCTACTGTATGTTCACTTACCATTCGAAAGATATCAGGTGGAAGGGCTTGAAGAATCGTCTAAACAGCCTTTTCATCAGCATCTGCAATGATTTTATTGGCATCGGTTAACTCATGATACTCCCTTGGCCTTGTCACGTTGTTGACGGTAACCTCTCCCCAATCTAATGGTCCTTTATCAATCGATTGAAGCATAAGTCGACCATTTTGTTTGCCCATGATGTACGTTCTCATACGGCCTTGCCATGCTTCAAATAGATCTTTGATGAGCAAAGGCGGGCGAGTATCGGTACCCGAAATGATCGATATATCGGTGAGTGAAGTCATAGTTGGCATAAATGAATGTGAATTCATTTTGTGATCCCTTGAAAAAAGATTATCAAAGATGATCGAACAATGAAATAAGGTTATGAGTTTTTTGTGTTGTTAACTAAAAGATGTTGTTATCTTGTTGTTGTGTTTGCTTTTGAAATTTTCCAAATTACCAAATTAAATGCCAAATAGAAGAAAATCCACTAAGTATCTAAAAACAAGTTCTATCGAAATGTTCTTTCTGTCAGAATACCCAGATCGGAATATCTTACTATCGGAATGCTTAGATCGTAATGCAAAGCTGTCGAAATGATTCAGATCGCAAAGTGCTTGTCGGAATGATTCAGATCGTAATGCTCAGATCGCAATGTAACCTTGTCGGAATGATGATGGTATCGGAATGCCTAGATCGCAATGCAAAGCTGTCGAATGCTCAGATTGTAAAGTCTATCGAAATGCTCAGATCGCAAAGTCTATCGGAATGATTCAGATCGGAATGCTTAGATCGCAATGTAGCTGACAAAATTTAAGCAGAGTAACGACTTAAAAACTTCCTTATAGCCGTCGGAATCCCAGATCGCAAAGTACGATCGGAATGTCCAGATCGGAATAAGTAATGAAATCCAAGTATCACAATGTAGAACCAAACCCTTTCCGATGGTGATGGTTATTGCGATGGAAGCCCCTTTTTACTTGTACTTTCCGATGGAGATTTCTGCTTGAATTTCGGAATGAAGAACACAAGACCTTTTTGCACTTTTGATCCAAGAAACATTGTGTTTTAACGAAAACCAAGATACCAAAAACACTTTACGAATCCCTATGTTACACTACTTGAAACTACGATCAAACACAAAAAATTTTGAAGATTCGGCAAAAACAAACCAACTCCCTACGATATGTTTATAAAAAAATACGCAACACAAAAACAAACCTATATCTCATCCCATACTCTTGATACCAAATGTAGAACAATGATAATCTTTGTGAAACAAGGGGGTTGATGTTTTTCTAGAGAGAGAAACTTAGAGAGAGAAGTGAAAGAAACTTGTATATTGAAATGTAAGAAATGAACAACCAACACCTCTTTCCATGGTGGAAAGAGGTTTAAATACCCCAAGTCCTTAGTGGACTTGGGCTTCCGGCCCATGAACATGCTCATAGGTCGGGCTATTTAATAAATGAGACTTAACATTACTACGAGCCTATAACTACATTGTTGGAGTGACCGAGACTTTCTATATACGTAAAACGTATTTCCAACAACTTACTGTATGCAAGACATCACATTATCCCTTTGACTCTACATATGAGACGGCTAGGAGGGTTTTAGGGGGCAAGTGTACATCAACTAATTAAAACCTAGTACTACAACAATCCCATGTAAGATTTAATGTGTACTATGAAGATTACACCAAACCTTGCAACTCTCTCTCTTTTTCGTTGTGTATATCACCCGAACCACACACATCATACTCCCTTGGATATTTATCTAAGTCTTAAGCATTCCAAATCTCACTCACCACTTCCATTTTCGGATAACACAACCCTCATATATCACCTAGACGAAACCTCTCTTGCGCAAGTATTTACTACCCTAAATCTTGGTTCCTAGAGAATTTAGTGCTATTCCACATTAGGATCTTGGTGTTCAAGGCAATTTAAGACCACCCTAGGTCACGTTTGAAGTATACTCGACGCATAGAACCATATAAATTCTAGTTTGTGACATTCATCACTATCTCCATCAAACAAGTAAGTATCCACTCCCTATCCTAATTCATTTATCATTTCCTACTCATTATGGCATGCAATACGTGTAGAATCCATGGAATCACGATTAGGATTTGATAGGTGTGAAAACACCCATCCTTTTTACCACTTAATTACAATAATAAGCGAGCCAAAACGTGTATTTTATGTCTTTTATGTTGGAATTATGCGTGGTTTATGTTTTTGTTGTGATTTAGGACGAAATTGTGAAAAGTGGAGAAAACACGGCATTTACGGGCTTTTATTGAAGAAAAAGATGAAAGATGAAGTCGAGAAGTCAAGAGTGGAAAAAGAACGGAAGTCCAAGACCAATTCTGAAGATTTATCAAAGAAAAAGTCAAAAGACGGAAGTTTATCAAAAGCCGAAAAACTCAAGTCTAATTTATTGAAGAATTAAAAGACGAGTTCAAAGAAATCCCGAGCCAAAAGTCATTAAAGTCCATGATTAAAGAAGATTTAAAGGCTTAAGGACTAATGGTGCAATTAACAAAGAGATTAAGAAGGAAGGGCCTAATGATGCAATTAAGAGAAAATGAAGGAGGGGAGGAAGCTTCCTAATCCTCCCCTATATATAGATCATTAAGTTAATCTTTTCATTTTGTTGGCTAAGGTGACAATTAGTCTTCCACCTTTATTTTTCTTGCACTTTAATTACTTGTCCATTTAATTACCTTGTCTTGCACTTTATTTACAATTTAATTTCAAGTAAGTGTTCTTTAATTTCTTGTTTTAAATTTCTCATTCTACCTTTCTTTCTTTGCTTGATCTTTATTTTTATATGCTTATTGTCATGCTTATTTGATTAAAGGTTGTGTTTTTATGCTTGTGACTGTTTTGGATTATTGATTCTTATAGCTTATTTGTGTTATTTTTAAGTTTTATAAAGTTTTTATAAAAGTTATTTTCGTATAAAGTTTGTTTTTCGTAAATCTCTTCCATTTCGTGTTTTAAAAGTCTTTAAATTTCAGTTTAGTAGCTCTTTCTTATACGGTTTGCCTTAGGATTTTCATAGTGTGCTTATTTGATTAGTAGCTTATTTGTTTAGCTTATTTTACATTCCTTTCTCCGTATTCCGATCTGACAAATCGAAAAAGGGTTATACATTCCGACCAGCACTCCATTGCTTGGTCGGAAAAGGGTTTGTGTATTCCGATCAGGGGTATCTTGCACATTCTGATCGTGGGTAAGTGACAGTTATTCCGATCAAGGTTTTACAATATTCCGATTGGAGAGCTTTGGTATTCCGATCAGTGTGATTATTGGGCATTCCGATCAGGTAAGTGGTGACAGCATTCCGATTGGGGGTCCAATCCTCATTCCGATCGAGGTGCTTGTTTGGATATTCCGATCTTAGGGTTCCGATCTGAATTCCGACCAGGGTCTATTCTATATTCCGATCAAAGGTAAGTTCATATTCCGATCTGGGATTGTTTGGTTATTCCGATCTGGATAAGTGACAACATTCCGATCAAAGGTTTCCGATCAATATTCCGATAGGTTGGGTTTGACATTCCGATTGAGTCTGATCGGAATATATTCCGACGGTGAGCTTGTTTTAGTGTTTTGTCTTGTTTAATTTTTACGTTCTCATTTTAATACCTTGTCAATTTTAATTTTCGTCACGCTTTAATTTTTAGTCACTTAATTATTTTACTTTTAAAAGTTTTTAATATTGCACACCTTCTTTTAATTATATTTAGATTTAATTGTATCGCCATTTTATTTTAACGTCATTTACTATTTTTTTTTAACGATAACGATTTGTTTCCACAAAAGACAGCTGAGTCGCACTTAAAACCTAGATCAATTCGATTAGACCACGAGAACGATAATTTTTATACGGGGTGGCAAAAGCCTTGTATCAAATGGCGCCGTTGCCGGCTCTTTTCGTAAAGATTAACGGTTTTCTGTGAAAGACGCGTTGCTTTTTGGGATCCGTTCACTTGTGAGCGTTATTTTTCTTGTTTAAAAAATTCAAAAACATCATAAAAATTAAAAATTGATAAAAATCTAAAAAAAAAAAATTTCAAAAATCCAAAAAGATTTTATCTTTATTGTGTATATATATTGTCTTTGTGTTTGGTTTCTTTTTCTTTTGCATTTTCAGGTGTATGCGTACTAGATCTTCTAATTATCAAGAGCCCGAGACTCAAGAAGATTTAAGTATGTCAGGTGTTAACAACAACAATAATCCACCGCACCTCAACAATAACAACAATGTTCTTCCACAGCCCGATCTTCGGACAATGGAGGAACTTTGTCAACCTACCATGTTTGGACGAGGAGGACCGATTGCGCCGATGCAAATCAACGCTCCTGAGTTTTCGTTGAAACACCACATGATTCAGCAAGTGCAAACTAACCCATTCCGTGGATTGCCTGATGATGATGCCAACAAACACCTCGACAAGTTCATTACAATCACCCAAAGCATGAAGTTGCCTGGTGCCACAATGGATGTTCTTCGCCTACAACCCTTTCCACATACTTTATCACATCATGCCGAGAAATGGTTTGATCGTCTCCCGAAGAATTCTATTCACACTTGGGATGACATGACTCAACGCTTTTTGTCGCGCTACTTTCCACCATCCATGGTCACGAGCCTTCGCAATCAAATCAGCGGTTTCATGCAAGACCCTGATGAATCTCTTTTTGATGCTTGGGAAAGATATAATGTCTTGATTGATCGTTGTCCAAACCACAACATGCTCCCTGTGACCTTAATAGATACTTTCTACAACGGTTTGACTTTTCGAGATCGTGATACGATTAATGAAGCCGCCGGTGGCACATTCATGAAAAGGAGACCCGAGGAGTGTAGAGAGCTTATTGAGAACATGACTACACACCACAAAAACTGGGATTCCTCTGCTTCTTCAAGGAACAACCCGAGAGTCAATGTTTCGTCTACTTCAGCAAACCCTGATATGACCGAACTCACCCGCATGATGACTGAAATGAGCAAAAGTATCACGCTTCTCGCCTCAAACCAACAACAACAACAAGTGAAAACGGTTACCAATCCTTGTGAAACATGCGGCGGTCCTCACTCATACACCGATTGTCCTTCCACTCAAGGAAATCCGGAAAATGTGTATGCAGCTTATGGTAATTATTCACCAGAAAATTACCAAGCTCGACCTCAAGGGGATAGAAATTTGCTGAGTTACCGGTCCAACAACTATCTTTCACCCGGTTTTTCTCCTCAAAACCAAAAACCCGCCAACAACTACAATAGAAGCAACCAAATCCCACCAAGAGCTTCTAATCCTTATTACCCACCCGCTCAACAAACCCCACCCATTAACCACGATGTTGAAGCCATCATGAGAAACCAAGGTGAGCAAATCAAGAATCTACAGAGCCAAATTATCAATCTAAAAGGAGATAATACCAAGCAAGGAAATGAGATAAGATCCAAGCTTCGAGATAATATCCAATCTTCCTTCAGCAATCAAACAAATGATTTGAAGAATATGCTTGCTAATTTCTTGCCCGCCGCTCAACCTTCTTCTTCGAGTTCTCTACCTTCAAACACCGTCACCAATCCGCGAGCTAATGTGAGTGCTATTACTACTCGTAGTGGAATTACCATTGTCGATCCACCAATCCTACCCCCATCATCTACACCTCCTCCACCACCATTTATCCCTACTCCTCCTACACCTAGTATTAGTGCACCATTACCGTCTCCCCCTCGTCATTACGATGTACCTAGGAAGGACCCTTCAACATCTCAACCTTTACCTGCTACACCTTCACCTTCACCACCCAAACCCAATATCCCTTATCCTTCTCGTATAGGCAAGACCAAAATGCTAACCAAGGATGGCTCTGAAGTGTCGCGCTATGTGAAGATGATCTCTCAAATGAACTTCAACATTAGCTTTCTTGAAGCACTTGTCCACATGCCCAAATTTGTCAAAGCATTCAAGGAATTACTTAACAAGAAGGAAAAGTTGATTGAGCTCGCCAACACACGCTTAAATGAAAACTGCTCTGCAGTTATTCTTAAAGAACTTCCGGAAAAGCTTGGAGATCCTGGTCGTTTTGTGTTGCCTTGCGTGTTCAACAAAACTGAAGAATTTACTGCCCTTGCTGATCTCGGGGCCAGTATTAATCTGATGCCATTGAGTGTTTGGAAAACACTATCATTGCCCGACCACACTCCAACAAAGATGACTCTTGAACTTACTAATCGCACTCTCGCTTACCCCGTTGGTATTGCCGAAGACGTGTTCATCAAAGTTGGCACATTTACTTTCCCGGTCGACTTTGTGGTTGTTGATTATGAAATGGACCCTCGTATTCCTTTAATACTTGGTCGGCCATTTTTGAGAACCGGACGAGCTTTAGTAGATGTGGCCGAAGGCGAGTTAATCTTAAGAGTCGGGGATGATGCACAAGTGTTCAAAATGGGGAAGCTTACTAGCAAATCCTATGGACGAGAATCGGTGAATATGATTAATGTGCTGGATGACTTTGTTGTCTACAACAATCCTCTATTCGATTCCTCCATTGATAATCCACTTTTTCAAGATGATGTGGATGATTCTCGCTCCAATTTGGAACCTTCTCCCATTTACGATTCTCTACCGATCTTTGATGCTTATGATGATGATGATTCTAGCTCAGATTCGGATGATTATGATGACCTTACTTCTGAGTATCCTGATCTGCCCACATATGATGATTTTGATGAGGCTAATACGCTTTCGAGCGATTATTCACATGATGAAGATCCTCCGCCATCACTCGATCCTACGTTCGACGATTACTCATTTGAGGAAGACTTCTCTACGTTTCTCAACACTTACTTCCCTAATGAGAGTGATGCTCCTCCTTTTGATTTTGAAGATTATCGTCTTGATCCTACTTTGGATTTGAAGCACATTATTTCAAAGGAGAAGAAACCGGTCGACACCAATATCCGCAGCACGTATGAGTTAACACCTCTTTGTCCATCATCTGAGGACGAGGTTGTGCTTCTTCGCGGATCTTCTTCACATTCTGTTGAGCCTGAGTGTTATTTTCCCTTAAAGAAAAGGTGTTCGACCCCAGTATCGATATTCTGCCGCCATCTCAGTATCCACCTGATGAAATAAAAGGAAATATCTTTGGAAGTTATGGAAATCTGCTTGCAGCATTTCACCCTTGCTTCCACCGTGCTCCATCGCTGCTTAAGGGAACCTTGCCTATTCTTCTTTGACTTGCCTTGTTCGCCTTAAGCCTCTGCTATTTGATGGATAATAAGTGTGTAAACACTTATCCTTTTGCCACTAAAATCAAGGAAAAACAAGACCTAATCATGTGTTTAATGTCGTAAAAGTCAGAATTACGCGTGGTTTTGTGTTTTTGTGATAAATAGGTACAAATGATCAAAAGAAGAGAAAACACGGGATTTCACGGTCAAATGTCGAAGAAAAATCCAAGAAAGAGACAAAAACAATGTCAAAGACCAAAAGTGTGCCAAGTTCACGAAAACCAGCTAAACCGACACGAGTTTAAAGAAAATGAACAAGAAAGCCGAAGTCGAGCTCGTTTTAGCGGAATTAATATTTATTGAGATAAAACGGGCCAAGTGGGGCCCACATGTGTGTATTGGGCCAAAAAGACCAATATTAAGCCCAATCAGAATCACACCATACGATTTATAATGTTATTAGGCCAAGCCCATTTTACAGGAAAACAAAGGGACGTTTTTGGGCCTCATGCCAATTTTTGGGCCTCATGCCATTTTCTTTTTTTTTGGACGAATTGAAGAAATGTGGCTTGGTCAAATGTCCCCAATTCACAGTCAACATAAATCCCACAATCACACGTGTGAATATCACACGTACAATTCACAAAACCCAGTCAATATTCACTCCTTTTAAAACGTATATCTTATTTCCCCATTTACTCACCTCCCCACACTTCTACCGTGTACCCTCACACACACACAATTAAATCCCCCCTAATATCTCCCAGTCACGCACACAATAAACTTACGCTACACCTTACAAACACACGATTACCTCCACTCATTTTAATAAAACTCTTTTTATTTACCCCACCTTATTTCTTTCGATAGAAACAACGTTAAAAACCACTCCCACTTTCTTCTCCAAAAAAATAAACGCAGGCCACTCCAAACCCTTTTTTTACCATCCCTTTTAAATCAGTAACTTTTGGGGCTTTTGTTTTATTGTTTAATTCACACAAACACAAATAAATCCCCCCAAAAATCGCATCAAGCACAATGGTGGTCCAAATCGTGACACCCTGGCAATCCGTGGTCAAGATGGATTTTCAGCCGTTCGATGTGAAGAAAAAGAGAGAGAAGAAATCAACGATCAAGATTCAAGAACGTGGGCACCAAGATTAGGGTTTGCCTATATAACCCCCAAATCATTGTGTAAAAGATCATCAAGCTTTTCTTTAATTTTCAGTTTTTTTTTAATTAAATTAGGAGTAGGGTAAATTAGATTTAAATTTTTGCAAGATAGATTAGGGTTATTGTATTTTCAATTTTCAGTAATGTAATGATTTATTTTAATTAATGAAAAGTAATTTTGATTATTTCTGTCTCTTTTTAATCTTCTATCAAAGTTTAATTAACCTGCTTTCTTTTTTTTATGCTACTGTTCGTTATTATTTTTATTAAATAAAAAAAAATAAATAAATAAAATAAAATAAAAAAAAATAAAAAAAAAGAAGATAAAGGAAAGTGAATATAATCTTCCCCACTGGGAAGATTAAAAGTTACTGTTCGTTCAAGAAGTTTGGTTTGATTCGAGTGTCGGTCCGAAGGAGGTAATTCGAAGGTAGTGACGGTGCGTTTCGATTCATAAGGTGGCTCAGCGCCAACCTTCGGCTCAACGGTTTCGACACCGGGTTCTTAATCTCATCTTTTTTTTACTTTAATTATTGTTAATGTTTATTTAACTGTTAATCTGCTTAATAGTTATTAGTTTAAGTTGAATCTGCTTTTGTTTATTATTTATTTGGAAATTAGATTGCATCAAATCTGCTTAAAGTTTATATCGTACTGTTTGAGTTTTTAGTCTTAGCTTTTATTTAATCTTCCTGCTTGTGTTGGGTTTCGATTTAGATAGCTTGAATCTGCTAATAACTCGATTTTACTCAGGTTAAAAAGATTTGTGTTCGTTGTGTTCCTGTCTAATCGAATTGATCTTAGTTTTCTATGTGACTGAGTTTTATTTTGGTGGAACAAATATTTTTGGTTGGTTTTAAATTTAAATGTGCAAAGACTTAAAAGTAAATGTCGTTAAAGTAAAGGGCAAGTATATAAAAAATATAAGTGCGTTAAAATAAATCTAAGTCTAATTAAACAAAAGTGTGCAATATTTAAAAACGTGACAAAAAGTAAAATAATTAAATGACTAAAAATAAAAGCGTGACGGAAAATTAAAATTGAACAAGTATTAAAACATAAACTAAAAATTAAGCAAGACAAAACATAGAAAACAACCCCCAATCGGAATATATTCCGATCAGCCTTACCATCAGAATGAACACACCTCCTATCGGAATATTGAATGAAACCCAGATCGGAATATGTCACCTTTTCAGATCGGAATAATCAAACAACCCAGATCGGAATGAAGTTCAGATCGCAAAGTCTCAGATCGAAATCCCCCAGATCGGAATGTACCTATCGGAATGAGGTCCAGATCGGAATATGGCTAAGGAAAATTGGGCAGCACTTCGTCTAAGTAAGCCTCAAGAGCCGTCGGAAAGAGCGATCGCAATATGCGATCGCAATCCCCAGATCGGAATGAGGAAAAGATACACCAATCGCAATCTCGGATCGGAAAGCAAAACCCTTAAGCCCAATACTGTCACTATCGGAATGTGGAATTGCAAGCCGTCGCAATGTGGAGAAAACCCTAGCTTTCCGATGGAGTACCAAATTCGTAATAAGCACAATTCTAAATAAGCTACTTCTAATAAGCCGTTACCAAAAACTTTAATAAAATGAAATCAAAACAAAACAATAAGCTAAAAAGTTAAAAGCTTTTAAAATTTAAAAGACGAAACTTAAATGAAATCAACACTTAAAAATCAAAACTTTAAAGAAAACTTCCAAAACACTAAAACAAAGTACCAAATAAGCACACAAGGTTGTCAATCTCGTGGCTTAGTTCGTATGAGGAATTAAAAAGGGACGAGACTTTAATTAAAATAAGCAAATGGATTAAGCAAAAACTTGCTTAATCCTAACTTGTAACCGAATCAAAAAGTAAGAAAAGTAGAATGAGATTGATAAAAAGAACTTGATCAAATGATAAAGAAAGATTAAAGACACGAATTTAAAGAACACAAATTAAAAACTTACTTGGAATTAAAAGGTAATTAAGGTGCAAAACATGTAATTAAAAGTGCAAGTAATTAAAGGTGCATTAAAAGTAAATGTGGAAGAATGGTTTGTCAAGCCACCAACAAGAACTAAATGAATGAATAAAAGGGGTTTATATAGGTGATTAGGGAGTGGTTAGGGGAAGCTTCCTCTCTCCTTCCTTTCTTGTTAATTGCACCATCAAGTCCTTCCTTCTTAATCTTTTTGTTAATCTTGGAATGTGATGACTTTTGGCTCGGGATTTCTTTGGACTCGTCTTTTAATTCTTCGATAAATAAGACTTGAGTTCCTCGGCTTAAGTAAACTTTCGTCTTTTGACTTTTTCTTCGATAAATCTTCAGAATTGGTCTTGGACTTCCGTTCTTTATCCACTTTTGACTTCTTGACTTCGTCTTTCATCCTTTTCTTCAATAAAAGTCCGTAATTGCCCGTGAATTCCCGTGTTTTCTCCACTTTTCACCTTTTCGTCCTAAATCACAACAAAAACACAAACCACGCATAATTCCGACATAAAAGACATAAAATACACGTTTTGGTCCGGTTATTATTGTAATTAAGTGGTAGAAAAGATGGGTGTTTACACACCTATCATCTGCTTATTGTTTTTTTTAGTTTATTTGATTTGTTGCGTAGCTTATAATCTGCTTTTTTGTCTGCTTTATTTTGGTTAGATAAAAGTTACTGTTTAGCTTTCCGTTTGGGACTGTTTGGATTTGAGTTTTATTTGCTGATTAGTCTGTTTGGATTTACTTATTTTTAAGTCAATATTTACTTTCTTTTAGAATTGCTTATATTGGTTTTTAGCTTATTCAGTTCTACTAGCTTATTTGTTTCTTATTCAAACTCAGTTTAATTTGGTTGAATTTTATAATATTTGTTATCATTTTAGGTCTGCTTTGATATTAGACTGCTTAACTGTCTTATTTGTTTATTTTCTAATTTTTCATAGCTTATTTGGGTTCTACTTATCTGACTGCTTATTTGCTTCTTATAAGTGTTCGGTTGCTTTGATTGGTCTTGGATTCATTTAGCTTTTGATATTTTACTGCTTATTCTGTTCAGTTCCTACTGCTTATTTGGCTTATGTGATTCCTGCTTATTTGTATAAGCTTATTGTTTGGCTTGGCTTATTTGACTGCTCATTGCTTATTTGCTGATATAACATCAGACCCAATTGGTCTGAGGCTTTTTCTTGTCCAAAATCAAAATTCAGCAAATAGTTAAAAATATAAAGCTAACTCGGTCCTGGTGAGAATCGAACCCAGGACCTCACGTTCCCCAGTCAAACGTCACAACCAGTGGAGCTGGCACTCTTTTTATGTTTTATTTCTCTTAGTTTAATTAATATAGCGTGAATATAGGGTGGCAGTTTTATTTAATTAAATTAGTTTATATCATTATTAGGTTTAATCAAATTGGTTAAAAAGTTTATTCTATTTAATTTTAATTCAGTTTACTTTTATAAAAATACAAAAGATAAAAAAATATTTTTATTTACTTTTATAATTTTAAATTTGTTTCCAATTTATTTAAATTAGATTTAATTTTATTTTTAAATTTAAAATTAGTTTAAATATTTTTATTTCAAATTTACTTTCAAATTAGCTTAAATAAATTTACTTTTATTTTTAATTAGTTACATTTTGTTACAAGTTTTAATTAGATTTAAGTTTATTTTCAAATTAATAGTTTAAAATCGTTAATTAAAGTAGTTTTCATTTAATTAAATAGATTTTATTATTAAATAGTTTAGTTTAAAATATAAAAATATTGACACCAAAAACAAGTTAAGTTGAAACGTTAAACCGGAAATCAAATTCGAGTCGAATCGAGGAATAACGAACATTAAAAAGGACATACAAATTCATTTTTTTAAAATGGCGCCGCTGCCGGTTCGTGCTCGTTACGATTGACGATTTTTCGTGAGGCGATTTGGATTTTGGGATCCGTTCGATTTTGAACGTTATTTTTATTGTTTAAAAAAAAAAATTAAAAATTAAAAAAAAAATATAAAATAATAAAAACAAAAAAATATTTTCTTATTCAATATTATTTTCTTTATTAATATATATACCCTTTAAAAAAAATTTTAAAAAAATATTTTTTCTTTTAGATTTTTTTTTTAACTATATATTATAATATTTAAAAAAAAAAGAGAAAAAAAAAATCACAAAAGCATTTCTTTCCTAAGATTTGCAACAAAAAAAATCAAAAAAAAAAAAAAAAAAAAAACACTTTTCCTAAAGTATTACATCAAAAAAAAATAAAAATCTACGTATATATATATATTTTCTATCTTGGTTTCTTCTTCGTTTTTACGTACATATTATATTCTCTTTTATAAAAAAATAAAAAATAATATCGTGACGAGTCAAGCCGATCCCGAGTATCGTGCTTTTGACATGGCTATGGATGATCGATCGATATTGGAGCAGTTGCAGTTTCATGACGAGGGATGTCTCGACAATGCGATCGTGATACCGGATATCGAGGATAATTATTTTGAGCTTAATCCGGATTTGATTAAGTTGATATCCGGTCGTCCTTTTTACGGATTTGAGGATGACGATCCTTACACTCATATCCGTCAATTTTGTTCATACGCCAATACCGTCAAATACACCAATGTGACACAAGACATTATCTATTTACACCTTTTTCCTTTCTCCCTCGATGGAGCAGCCCGGCTTTGGCTAGAAAAGGAACCACCACGATCTATTTTCACATGGGCTAATCTTGAGTCAAAATTCTTAAATCAATTTTACCCTTATGCTAGAACGAGAAAAATTCGGTTGGAAATATCTAATTTTGAAGAGTTTAATACTGAAACGTTTACCGAGGCTTGGGAAAGATTTAAGGATTTAGTGCGTAGTTGTCCTCATCATGGATTTTCCGCCTTGCATTTGATTGATTCGTTTTATCACGGGTTGACCCAATACGATCAAGATTCTCTTAACACGACTGCAAGTGGAAATCTTTACTCTCGGAGTACTAGTGAGGCTTTAATGATTATTGAGAACAAGTCTCAAGTATGGAGCAAGACCGAAGTATCCGGTAACACGGTTATCTATAGGAGTGGCCCTCTTTTCTCATATACTCCGAGAGTTAGTGATGAGCCATGTGTTGATTCGGATGACCCTATTTTTGATGATTCTTCTAGTCCCCTTTCTCCTGTGACTAGTGACTCTTCTCCTCCGGATTTTGAGGAAGAAGTAGTTATTGAGAAACTCTCGGTTGAGTTGACTCCTGACCCACCACAAATTAATGAAGGGTGTTATGGGGATTTTCAAAATCAAGGCTTTCCAAATCAAGAAGATTTCAAAATCATAACGATTTTCAAAGTAATAATCAAGGGGATTTTCAAATTCAACCTTCACAAATGGACGAAATAGTTGAAATATTTGAGGAACAAAAGAGGATGATAAATGATCTTCATGAACAAAACCAAAGTCTTAAATATCAACTTTTAGAAGCTTTGAGAGCTCATGTTGAGGCTAACACCACTACTAGTAGTGATGTTCCCACTGTGGATCCTTCCATCTCTCTGCCAATAAAGGAGAGACAAGGCCTGGAGATTATCATGAGTTTTACTCCCCCTCCGGTGTTGACTCCCACAGATACATTTAGATCTCCTTCCTCATCTTGTGAGGAAATTCCCGAGATTGTACTTGAGCCTACATTTGACCCCATTCCTTTTATGACTCCTTCACCTACTCCTCCAAATGATACTACTCCTCATAATAGTTCTCCGGATATGGATGTGTTATCTTATGATTCCGACTATACTTTTAATTCTTTATCGGGCTCGGATGAGGATGACTTTCCTATTTTACAAAAACCAACTTTTGAAAAACATGCTAATGATACTAATGATTTTTCAGATACTTCACTCCTTTGTGATCATGGTTTTCACATTCCCGAGATCGATGAGTTTCTTGATATTGATACACCCGTGGAGTACATATCCGGGTATTTTGATGTGGAGGGAGATATACTTTTTCTAGAGGATTTATTACACGATGACACTATACCTTCTATCCCTCCCGACCCACCCATTCATGATGCTATAGAGAACAAAGACCCAGGGGTTCCCACTATTAGTGTTTTGACACCCACTTTTTCACCCCCGACGTCTCTTGTTGATTTCACATTTGAGGGTGATTCTTGTATGGTTGACACCGAGTTGTCTTGCTATTTTCCCATAAAGGGAACGGTATTTGATCCGGGTATACACATTTTTGAGCGATCTCAGTATCTTAATAATGAAATTAAAAGAAAAATTTTTGAAAAATTGGGATCATTACCTTCTTACTATATCCTTAATTGTAAGAAACTTTTGCTTAAAGGAAACCCATCTTTCTTATACTTATTTGCTATTGCAACCTTGGGGTCTATTTCTTTTAGAGATGGAAACCATGTATTTGACCCGGGTGGAATTTTATGGGGTCTTCCTTATTTGGGAGGTTATTTCACTTTATCATGGAGAGTTTTTCTTTTACGGGTAAATCTTTGTCTCTCCATGATCGTTTCCCTAAGGACAATTTAATTCGGGGTCGAGTCAGGCTCGTGACTCGGTTAACAAAAACAAGCGCTTCTCGGGAGGCAACCCGATTATCTATCTTTTATCTGTTTTCACCAATAAGTGTAGGGGGAGCCGTGTAGGTTGTTTGTTTGTGTGTTGTGTTGTGACTGTGTAGGTACATGTGCTTTGATGATCCACTTTTGGTACTTTTGACGTGACCCGTGTTCCCGTGTTTCCCGTGTACCCGGTTCTATCATAACTATTGTGATTCATACTTGTATATAAATAAAACAAATAAATGTAATCACTTTAGTTGTCCCTTCCTTAGCTCGATTTTAAACAACGTACTCAATGTCCTAAGTGTATGGGAGTTTATTCGCCCACATGCTTAAACATTGAGGACAATGTTTATATCAAGTGTAGGGGGACTTCTATCGTATTTTAGTGGCCTTTTCCATGAATTTGACCCTATTTTACCGGAAAATTCGAAAAAATTTTCAACGTTTTTCAAATTTTTGATCTATTTTGGCCTAGTAGAATTTTTATTTATTTTCTTTCCTTTTATTATCGCATCATTATAATTTCCATTTCAAGAATAAAGTCAAAATAAATAAATAAATAAATAAAACGGTTTTAATAAGTTTAGATATCTTTGATATATTAGGCCCGTCGTGAATATTTTGACTCAACTCGAGTTTACTTATCTAAGTTTACTCTAGCTAGTATCCTTAACCATATGGACCTTAATTGGTTTATTAGGCTAAGCATCCACGAGTCTCATTCCTTGAGATTTTAAATTGTGGTGAACGAGAGATGATAGAGTTTATTATAAGTTCGGTATTCTTTCATTAACTTATGTGAGTTAGTTATGAACTTTTTCTCCCATGACTTGTTAATAAATATATTTGCAATAAATAAGGTTGTAGGATTTAAAAGGTTACTTAGCTTCTAGCACAAGATCGTTTAAAAGTTGCTCGGTATTAATTAGAGTTCATAGCCAAGGCATAACTTATTGAAACGGGACGCGAAGATTGGCTTATCCAAAAAGGCCCTAACAAGGCATGAGGATACGCGAGTCCAAAAAGGCCCTCACAAGGCATGAGGATTCACTTTTTGCTAAAGATCCTAAGATGATGTGAAGATCATTAATCCAAATCAATATGAAGGATCAAGACACACGACGAGAAGCAATTACTCCCCTAAAGATCATGGAGAAGTCTATCCAAAAAGACCCTAACAAGGTATGAGGATAAATAGATCCAAGTCCGAAAAGGAGGCGGATCGTTGTATATCAAAATCCTAAATAAAGAAGAGGATAAATGAAGAAGTCGTGGTCAACGTTTGAAGCATCTTTCACTCCTTATGAAGATGTATACCAAAATGAAGAGAAGACCATAATTTCAAGATCGTCTCTCAAGATTTGAAGTTTGAAGTACAAGCCAAATATCGGTCCGAGAAAGGTCTCAAATCGTGAAACGAGTTATGCCAAGATATGAACTTTTTGAGGTTTTGAGAAGCAGTTTTAAAAGATTTTGTCCTTTAGCTAACTATTGATTAAATCGTCCCACTTTGTTTTCGACCATAATAAATTATCGAAATAAGTCAAAAATGCATCCTCGTGATCATTCAAGACAAAAATAAAATATAAGAGATACACCGTAGGAATAAGGGGGTCTAAGTGATTAACTAAACCACATGAGCAAGTGTTTGTTGTGCTAACTTGTAATAACAATGATCTCGTTTTTAAGCTTGGTATGGGGAACGTGAAACTTGAGGGTGATTAATATTCATGACACTAAAGCCCTAATCTAAGTCTTAGACTTCTTTACGAGTTTCTTCCATCTAATAATTTCCAAGTTAAATAAATTGTTGGAACTTTTGTCTCCTTTTAAGTTTTTATCTTTTCATTATAGTAGTAGTAGTAATAGTAATAAAGGCCGAGATGGGTTAATTATGAGAAAAATGTAAATTTGTGCTTTAAAATAATGCATTGCATGGGGTCATTGCAATGGTCAAGTGTAGGGGATTTAATAAGTGTGTAAACACTTATCCTTTTGCCACTAAAATCAAGGAAAAACAAGACCTAATCATGTGTTTAATGTCGTAAAAGTCGGAATTACGCGTGGTTTTGTGTTTTTGTGATAAATAGGTACAAATGATCAAAAGAAGAGAAAACACGGGATTTCACGGTCAAATGTCGAAGAAAAATCCAAGAAAGAGACAAAAACAATGTCAAAGACCAAAAGTGTGCCAAGTTCACGAAAACCGGCTAAACCGACACGAGTTTAAAGAAAATGAACAAGAAAGCCGAAGTCGAGCTCGTTTTAGCGGACTTAATATTTATTGAGATAAAACGGGCCAAGTGGGGCCCACATGTGTGTATTGGGCCAAAAAGACCAATATTAAGCCCAATCAGAATCACACCATACGGTTTATAATGTTATTAGGCCAAGCCCATTTTACAGGAAAACAAAGGGACGTTTTTGGGCCTCATGCCAATTTTTGGGCCTCATGCCATTTTCTTTTTTTTTGGACGAATTGAAGAAATGTGGCTTGGTCAAATGTCCCCAATTCACAGTCAACATAAATCCCACAATCACACGTGTGAATATCACACGTATAATTCACAAAACCCAGTCAATATTCACTCCTTTTAAAACGTATATCTTATTTCCCCATTTACTCACCTCCCCACACTTCTACCGTGTACCCTCACACACACACAATTAAATCCCCCCCCTAATATCTCCCAGTCACGCACACAATAAACTTACGCTACACCTCACAAACACACGAATACCTCCACTCATTTTAATAAAACTCTTTTTATTTACCCCACCTTATTTCTTTCGATAGAAACAAAGTTAAAAACCACTCCCACTTTCTTCTCCAAAAAAATAAACGCAGGCCATTCCAAACCCTTTTTTTACCATCCCTTTTAAATCAGTAACTTTTGGGGCTTTTGTTTTATTGTTTAATTCACACAAACACAAATAAATCCCCCCAAAAATCGCATCAAGCACAATGGTGGTCCAAATCGTGACACCCTGGCAATCCGTGGTCAAGATGGATTTTCAACCGTTCGATGTGAAGAAAAAGAGAGAGAAGAAATCAACGATCAAGATTCAAGAACGTGGGCACCAAGATTAGGGTTTGCCTATATAACCCCCAAATCATTGTGTAAAAGATCATCAAGCTTTTCTTTAATTTTCAGTTTTTTTTAATTAAATTAGGAGTAGGGTAAATTAGATTTAAATTTTTGCAAAATAGATTAGGGTTATTGTATTTTCAATTTTCAGTAATGTAATGATTTATTTTAATTAATGTAAAGTAATTTTGATTATTTCTGTCTCTTTTTAATCTTCTATCAAAGTTTAATTAACCTGCTTTCTTTTTTTTATGCTACTGTTCGTTATTATTTTTATTAAATAAAAAAATAAAAAATAAAAAATAAAAAAAGAAGATAAAGGAAAGTGAATATAATCTTCCCCACTGGGAAGATTAAAAGTTACTGTTCGTTCAAGAAGTTTGGTTTGATTCGAGTGTCGGTCCGAAGGAGGTAATTCGAAGGTAGTGACGGTGCGTTTCGATTCATAAGGTGGCTCAGCGCCAACCTTCGGCTCAACGGTTTCGACACCGGGTTCTTAATCTCATCTTTTTTTTACTTTAATTATTGTTAATGTTTATTTAACTTTTAATCTGCTTAATAGTTATTAGTTTAAGTTGAATCTGCTTTTGTTTATTATTTATTTGGAAATTAGATTGCATCAAATCTGCTTAATGTTTATATCGTACTGTTTGAGTTTTTAGTCTTAGCTTTTATTTAATCTTCCTGCTTGTGTTGGGTTTCGATTTAGATAGCTTGAATCTGCTTATTGTTTTTTTTTAGTTTATTTGATTTGTTGCGTAGCTTATAATCTGCTTTTTTTGTCTGCTTTATTTTGGTTAGATAAAAGTTACTGTTTAGCTTTCCGTTTGGGACTGTTTGGATTTGAGTTTTATTTGCTGATTAGTCTGTTTGGATTTACTTATTTTTAAGTCAATATTTACTTTCTTTTAGAATTGCTTATATTGGTTATTAGCTTATTTAGTTTTACTAGCTTATTTGTTTCTTATTCAAACTCAGTTTAATTTGGTTGAATTTTATAATATTTGTTATCATTTTAGGTCTGCTTTGATATTAGACTGCTTAACTGTCTTATTTGTTTATTTTCTAATTTTTCATAGCTTATTTGGGTTCTACTTATCTGACTGCTTATTTGCTTCTTATAAGTGTTCGGTTGCTTTGATTGGTCTTGGATTCATTTAGCTTTTGATATTTTACTGCTTATTCTGTTCAGTTCCTACTGCTTATTTGGCTTATGTGATTCCTGCTTATTTGTATAAGCTTATAGTTTGGCTTGGCTTATTTGACTGCTCATTGCTTATTTGCTGATATAACCTCAGACCCAATTGGTCTGAGGCTTTTTCTTGTCCAAAATCAAAATTCAACAAATAGTTAAAAATATAAAGCTAATTCGGTCCTGGTGAGAATCGAACCCAGGACCTCACGTTCCCCAGTCAAACGTCACAACCAGTGGAGCTGGCACTCTTTTTATGTTTTATTTCTCTTAGTTTAATTAATATAGCGTGAATATAGGGTGGCAGTTTTATTTAATTAAATTAGTTTATATCATTATTAGGTTTAATCAAATTGGTTAAAAAGTTTATTCTATTTAATTGTAATTCAGTTTACTTTTATAAAAATACAAAAGATAAAAAAATATTTTTATTTACTTTTATAATTTTAAATTTGTTTCTAGTTTATTTAAATTAGATTTAATTTTATTTTTAAATTTAAAATTAGTTTAAATATTTTTATTTCAAATTTACTTTCAAATTAGTTTAAATAAATTTACTTTTATTTTTAATTAGTTACATTTTGTTACAAGTTTTAATTAGATTTAAGTTTATTTTCAAATTAATAGTTTAAAATCGTTAACTAAAGTAGTTTTCATTTAATTAAATAGATTTTATTATTAAATAGTTTAGTTTAAAATATAAAAATATTGACACCAAAAACAAGTTAAGTTGAAACGTTAAACCGGAAATCAAATTCGAGTCGAATCGAGGACAAACGAACATTAAAAAGGACATACAAATTCTTTTTTTCAATGGACGAAAACTATGTCTTTGATCCTGGTGGATATGTTTCATGCTTCTTCCTATGATGATCAAGGTCGAGTCAGGCTCACGACTCGGTTAACAAAAATCAAGCGCTTCTTGGGAGGCAACCCATGTATCTATCTTTTCGCTTTCTTTATCATAAGTGTAGGGGGGAGACCCGTTGGTTTGCTTTCCTCTCCTCTCTTCTTATAATCAGGGATTCGAGCTTCAATGATCCACTCTTGATGATTCTTGACGACCCGTGATTCCGTGTTCCATTATCCCGGTTCTATCCTAAACTCTTTTCGATTCACTATTTTATATTTTCCAATATTAAATTAGGAATTTCTTTAGTTTTCTTTTCCTTAGTGAGATTTAAACAACGTGCACAATGTCCTAAGTGTAGGGGAGTTTACTCCCACATGCTTAAACATTGAGGACAATGTTTATGTTAAGTGAAGGGGGGGACTTCTATTGAAGTTAAGTGGCCTTTTCCCTGTATTTGTCCTCATTTTAAACGGAAAATCAATTTTTCGACACTTTTCAAAATTTTTGATCTATTTTGGCCTATTAGTTTTTCCTTTGTATAGTTATTTTTCTTTCTTTGCTAAAATAAATGTTTAATAAAGTGGTTTTAATTTTCAAAACGTTGTGAATCTTTTGACTCAACCCGAGTTTACTTATCTAAGTTACTCTAGCTAGTATCCTTAACGTGTTTAAGTCAAGTTTTGCTAGGCTTTTATATAGGGAGCTATAAAACGCGAAAGTCTTAACTCTCACGGGTTAAGAACAAGAACTTTTCGCAAGTTCCTATAATTGGTCCTAGAGAGTCGTTTATCAAGGGAACTTTAAAATGCGATTTCTAAACTTGAAAAAGTCTAAGAGTTTGCAAGATCCTATAGGCGACTCGAAAACCCAAAACTTTGATTTAATAGGCTAAGCATCCACGAGTCTCATTTCTTGAGATTTTAAACTGTGGAGAACTAGAGATGATAGAGCCAATTATAAGTTCGGTATTCTTTCGTGAATTTATGTGAGTTAATTATGAACCTATTCTCCCATCGCTTGCTAATAAATTTATCTGCAATAAATAAGGTTGTACGATTTGAAAAGTTACTTAGCTTCTAGCCCAAGATCGTTTAAAAGTTGCTCGGTATGGATTAGAGTTCATAGCCAAGGCATAACTTATTGAAGCGGGATGCGAAGATTGGCGAGTCCAAAAAGACCCTAACAAGGCATGAGGGCTATATTTTGTTGCTAAAGATTCAAAGTGATGTGAAGAATCATTTATCAAAAATCAATATGAAGGATCGAGACATACGACGAAAAGCAAAAACTCCCCAAAAGTCATGGAGAAGTGTATCCGAAAAGACCCTAGCAAGGTATAAGGATAAATAGATCCAAGTCATAAAAGGAGGCGGATCGTTGTATATCAAAGTCCAAAATAAAGATTGGAGAAAAATGAAGAAGTCGTGGTCCAAGTATGAATCTCTCAAAACTTCAAGTGAAGAAATTCCTATATGAAGAGAAGACCATAATTTCATGAACGTCTCTCAAGGTTTGAAGTATGAAGTCGCTGCCAAATATCGGTCCGAGAAAGGTCTCAAATCGTGAAGTGAGTTATGCCAAGATATGAACTTTATGAGGTCCCGAGAAGCAGTTTTAAAAGATTTTGTCCTTTAGCTAACTATTGATTAAATCGTTCACTTTATTTTCGGACTAAATAACTATCGAAATAAGTCAAAAATGCATCCTCGTGATCATTCGAGAAAATAATAAAATATAAGAGATACACCTAGGAATAAGGGAGTCTAAGTGAGTAATTGGCCCACATGAGTTCGTGGTAGTCTACTAACTTATAATAACAATGATCTCGTTTTTAAGCTTGGTTTGGAGAAAGTGAAAACTTGAGGATGATGATCATTCATGACATTTCCAAAACCCAAGGTATGCTTTTGATTTCTTTACTTTTAATGTTTATAATTTTCTATCTCTTTAATAAAGGCCAACATGGATTGATTATGATGAAAAATGTAAACGTGCTTTGTAACTAATGCATTGCATGAGGACATTGCAATGGTCAAGTGTAGGGGATTTGATAGGTGTGAAAACACCCATCCTTTTTACCACTTAATTACAATAATAACCGAGCCAAAACGTGTATTTTATGTCTTTTATGTCGGAATTATGTGTAGTTTGAGTTTTTGTTGTGATTTAGGACGAAATTGTGAAAAGTGGAGAAAACACGGCATTTACTGGCTTTTATTGAAGAAAAAGATGAAAGATGAAGTCGAGAAGTCAAGAGTGGAAAAAAGAACGGAAGTCCAAGACCAATTTTGAAGATTTATCGAAGAAAAAGTCAAAAGACAGAAGTTTATCAAAAGCCAAAAAACTAAGTCTAATTTATTGAAGAATTAAAAGACGAGTTCAAAGAAATCCCGAGCCAAAAATCATTAAAGTACAAGATTAAAGAAGATTTAAAGGCTTAAGGACTAATGGTGCAATTAACAAAGAGATTAAGAAGGAATGGCCTAATGATGCAATTAAGAGAAAATGAAGGAGGGGAGGAAGCTTCCTAATCCTCTCCTATATATAGATCATTAAGTTAATCTTTTCATTTTGTTGGCTAAGGTGATATTTAGTCTTCCACCTTTATTTTTCTTGCACTTTAATTACTTGTCCATTTAATTACCTTGTCTTGCACTTTATTTACCATTTAATTTCAAGTAAGTGTTCTTTAATTTCTTGTTTTAAATTTCTCATTCTACCTTTCTTTCTTTGCTTGATCTTTATTTTTATATGCTTATTGTCTTGCTTATTTGATTAAAGGTTGTGTTTTTATGCTTGTGATTGTTTTGGATTATTGATTCTTATAGCTTATTTGTGTTATTTTTAAGTTTTATAAAGTTTTTATAAAAGTTATTTTCGTATAAAGTTTGTTTTTCGTAAATCTCTTCCATTTCGTGTTTTAAAAGTCTTTAAATTTCAGTTTAGTAGCTCTTTCTTATACGGTTTGCCTTAGGATTTTCATATTGTGCTTATTTGATTAGTAGCTTATTTGTTTAGCTTATTTTACATTCCTTTCTCCGTATTCCGATCTGACAAATCTAAAAAGGGTTATACATTCCGACCAGCACTCCATTGCTTGGTCGGAAAAGGGTTTGTGTATTCCGATCAGGGGTATCTTGCACATTCCGATCGTGGGTAAGTGACAGTTATTCCGATCAAGGTTTTACAATATTCCGATTGGAGAGCTTTGGTATTCCGATCAGTGTGATTATTGGGCATTCCGATCAGGTAAGTGGTGACAGCATTCCGATTGGGGTCCAATCCTCATTCCGATCGAGGTGCTTGTTTGGATATTCCGATCTTAGGGTTCCGATCAGCATTCCGACCAGGGTCTATTCTATATTCTGATCAAAGGTAAGTTCATATTCCAATCTGGGATTGTTTGGTTATTCCGATCTGGATAAGTGACAACATTCCGATCAAAGGTTTCCGATCAATATTCCGACAGGTTGGGTTTGACATTCCGATTGAGTCTGATCGGAATATATTCCGACGGTGAGCTTGTTTTAGTGTTTTGTCTTGTTTAATTTTTACGTTCTCATTTTAATACCTTGTCAATTTTAATTTTCGTCACGCTTTAATTTTTAGTCACTTAATTATTTTACTTTTCAAAGTTTTTAATATTGCACACCTTCTTTTAATTAGATTTAGATTTAATTGTATCGCCATTTTATTTTAACGTCATTTACTTTAATTGTTTTTGCACTTTTATTTTAATACTACAACGATAACTATTTGTTTCCACCAAAGACAGTTGAGTCGCACTTAAAACCTAGATCAATTCGATTAGACCACGAGAACCATAATTTTTATACGGGGTGGCAAAATCCTTGTATTAGGGTTGCATGCACACGTAAAACCTACTAAAACACGACCCACGAATGTATAGAAGCCCATGGCTTATTGTGTTTCATGGGTAAACACACTTTAAAAACCCTAGATCTATGGAGAACTAGTAGAAAGACCTTGCTTAGGAACCCTAGATAACTAGATCTATCAAGTAGAACATGTACCCTAATAGACGAGCCATATGTCTCGGCTTATTTTATTTAACCGGGTACCAATCCTTTACTTGAAGAACCTATAACTTAAAATTATGCTAGGATTAGATAAGCCCATAAATAAGCTAGGAAAGCTCACTAAATAAGCCTATAAGTCATAAGCCACGAACCATATAAGCCCTAAGCCGAGAACCATATAAGCCATAAGCCGAGAACCATATAAGCCATAAGCCCATTAAGCCCTTAACTATATAAGCCCATTAAGATTTCATCAATATAAGCCGAAATAATAAATAAGCCTATAAGCCAAGTAATAAGCAAGCCCAAGATATGAGCCTGTTAAGCCCAAATGTACAAATCGGACCCTTAATGGGTCAACCTAGCCCATTAAACACTAAATCCACTATTCAAAGACTTTTTGTTCCATAATTCCCAAATGTGAAAGTATTGGTCAAAAACATAAATTTATAAAACCTATATATTGTTTTCGAGACTTTTATAAAGTCTAAGGACCAAAATCGCCAAGTTTAAAAGAATAGGGGTGCGTTTGTTTTTATACCGAGACATAACACAACCACAAGGACCATAAGTGTCAAATTCTAAACTTAAAACAAGCCCTAATACTAACCTATATTATTTTCGAGACTTGGAGGACCTATTTTGCCATATTACTAAACTCAACCGAGCCCTAGGGACTATGTTTATAAATACCCAAAGGTTATAAAACCCTAGGGACCACTATTGCCACATTTCTAAAGTATTATGAGCCCTAGGGGTGTTTTTGAAAGTAAAGGTAACGGATAAGGACTAACGAAGTAATACATTTGACGAACGAAACCCTAGGGGTTATTTTGGAAGTTATTACTTTAAAAGGACTAATGTATAAATTTAATTTAATTAAAACATTAATAATGTTGTTTTATTAATAAATTAAATTAAGTTATATTTTCATTAATTAAATTAAATAAACTATTAGAGTTATTTACAACATTTTATAACGAATGAATTACGTTAGTACATTTGAAAACCTAAGAAAATTTGGTGAAACATATTATTTTCTTACGATCATTTAATTAAATAAAAATCTATTTAATTAATTTATTACACCTTAGTTGTACGAGCAGTTAGAATATATTTTTAGAAACTAAAAATATATTATTATCGATAACTTACTATAAGTTTAACGCTTAAACAATAGTAACAACTTATTAATCTTGATCATGCATTTTCATCAGTTACATTTATTTGTGCATTTTTATTGTCCATATACTGAGACATATAAATTACTTAGGTAATTTCACTACTTCGTGATCATACTGTTCCAGTGCATTCAGTAACATTATCCCTACATCATTACTACTGAGGTGAGTTCATGGCCCCATCTTTTGCTGTTTTATAACTAGGGGAGAAAACATACTTAATAATTGATTATGCAAACGCTTACAGACAACAACAGATTATTGCCTATTGTTTGACCATTTGGGGGTGTTACAGAAATGGTATCAGAGAGCATAGTTAGAGAGAACCAGATCTAAAACTAAAAATTTTAAATACTAAAAATTTATAATTGGACTATAACTGAATTTAAAAATCATTATTTATAAAATTTTGATTTTTGAGGAACCCTTATAGTTAGGCATACACATATAGAGCATACATATTGTGTGAGCTAACTGTGCATTGATATATGGCTTTTGCTATATGATCATCTGAGTACCTACGTAATTTTGATTACACTACTGCATGCATTCATAAGCATCGCTTATGCATCTTTTGAAAAAAAATTGAGTTGTGTAAGCTAATACTTACTCAACTTTGAAATGCTATTATTTTCAGATTATCATGACGTCGCCGACTATTGTGACTACATTTGACGCTCTCATGACACCTGCTGCTGCACCCGTATCACCGACATCCGTACTACACAGACTTGAGTCTGATACAGAGTCCAGAGATCAATCGATAGAGGAGGTTATCGTGCTGACAGATTCTCCTACTTCATCGCCACCAGTCGTACCTGTTTCCCCACCTAGGGAAACAAACCAGGTTGTACCCACTCTACCACCTCTACCACCACTCTCTACTCTTTATACTTACCCCACTAGAGCTTTGCCACCTCGCAAGAGGAGGCACACCTCTACTCCTGTCTCCACTTTTGAGATAGGAGAGGGTTCAGGAATCGGTCAGGCTAGACTTGACACTATGCAGGCGCAGATTGACGCGCTAGTTGCCAGACATGCACAGGATACTGCTATTATCCATGCATTGTTGCACGCGGACCAGCAGGGACGTGTTGTGCTCTAGCAGAGGATGATTCTCTCTACTGGTCAGTGGCTGCTGAGTCACAAGTTGCGTAGGGTTCTTGGACGACTGTCCAGAACAACCTGTTGTGGCTACTTGAGGAGAACTCTACTCTCCGTCATCTCCTATCATCTCTTGAGGGTCATCATCATGAGACCCACACCATTGTATCTTCTCAGGAGGAGACCTTCAGGATCTTCTTCAACTTAGCCGAGATTTGTCATCAGGGGACGATTATAGAGACTGACTATCTGAGGAGCACCGACACTGCTCGTCAGATTCGGCTATTGGAGGCTCTCCGACTTTCTAGGGAGACCAGAGACGCCCTAATCATGATGCAGGATGCTCGGGCACCCATACCACCAGCTGGACCAGCCGCACTTGCAGACAGTCACACTTGTGTAGGATAGATATCTTTGTATATCATGCCAAGCATTGAGTGCATCTCAGCTCGCATGATTTAGGTCTTTTGTACTGTATCTCTTATTTTCCTTTTTCAGTTGTATTCCTATCATTAGCACCTAACCATAATAGGTAGGTTACCTTTTGTTGTACTACAAACACTTGTACAACTATTTCAGACAGGCATGCCTATCCCTGTCTTAGATCGGTTGTATGTGTATGATATTGTTATTTTTCCAGAAATGACTTGTACCAACATTACTCTATTACCTCTTGTACTTATATTATTATGAACTCTTGACAGGTTATACAATTTCTTGTGAATTCTATGCATACATTTTCCATGCAGTTTAATATAACCATCATATTGATTAACTAATAAATCTCATCCTTGTGTATTATAGAAAAATGGCATAAAAGTCACTCAACGGAATCCCGAAGCTGCTCCCACAGCAACTATTTCGGAAGCACAACTTAGAGTGCTTATCGGTCAAGGCATCGCTGACGCCCTAGCCGCCAGGGAAACACATCCCAGCGGGAACCAAGACGACAACCAAAACTCCAATGCTAGAGACCGAGTTACCAGAGAGTGTACTTACCCTGAATTCCTAAAATGCAAGCCCAGCTACTTCAAGGGCAAGGAAGGGGTAGTTGAGCTCATGTAATGGTTTGATAGAACCGAGACTGTGTTCCGTATTAGTGATTGTACAAAGGAAAACAAGGTAAAATTCGCTACCTGTACACTACTGGAACACGCTCTCACTTGGTGGAATTCATTGATTGCTACCATTGGGAATGATAATGCCTATGGGATGACTTGGACTACACTAAAAGAAAGACTGACCGGGAAGTATTGTCCTCGCGGTGAAATCAAAAAGCTGGAGATTGAACTATGGAATCTCAAGTGCATCAACTATGACATCACAGCCTACAACCAAAGGTTTCAGGAATTGACCTTGATGTGTACCAGGATGTTCATTGAGGGGAAGGACAAGATTGAGAAGTACGTTAGTGGACTTCCAGAGTCTGTTCACAACAATGTGCTAGCATTTCGACCTACTACAGTCGAGAGTGCCATCGAGTTCTCCACTGAACTGATGGACAAACGAGGACGTGATCATACAATCAAACAGTCTGAGCACTAGAGGAAAGCCAATAAGAACTCCCGTAATCATCACCAGACCCAACCAAAGAGGCAGAAGTCAGGGCAGATTTATAGTGCTACTTTCTCAGGATCACCTCCATATGTAGGCAGGAAGCCCAAGTGTCATGTGTGCAATTTCCACCACTATAGTGACGCATACTTCCGAAGGCCCGGACAAAGAAATGCCTATGTTTCTGCTAATAGAAACACTTCTAGCACCACCTTCAGGCCCAACAATGTGAATGGCCAGAACTTCTGTGGCAACAAACAGCAGGGAAATCGTCCTCCCACATGAGGAAATGATGGGAAACGGAAGGAGGTTTGTTGCTATGATTGTGGAGAAGCCGGACATATCCGACCCGATTGCCCGAAGAAAGCAAGCAAGAACGGAAATGGAGGAGGAGCACCAGCCAGAGTTTACATGATAGGATACACCAGGATCGACTCCAATGTTGTTACCGGTACGTTTCTTTTGAACAATCGATATGCATCCATTTTGTTTGATACCGGAGCTGATAGGAGTTTCATATCTACCGAGTTTATCAATTTACTAGATATCATCCGTACCCAGTTAGACAACTGTTACAGAGTCAAATTAGCCGACGGCAAAACCATCGAAACCAATGCTATTTTAAGGGGTTGTACCCTAAACCTTTTGAACCACCCCTTTGATATCAACCTAATCCCAGTGAATCTTGGTAGTTTCGACGTGATCATCGGTATGGACTGGCTAGCAAAATATCACGTAACCATTGTGTGTGACGAAAAGCTAGTCCGTATACCTCGGGGGAAAGAAAACTTGATTGTACGAGGAGAAGGAAATTTAGACATGACTGACACTAGACTAAGTGTCATCTCATGCACCAAATTCCAGAAGTATATACTGAAAGGATGTCCTATCTTTTTAGCACATATTTCTCAGGCATATAAGGAAGACGAACCAGAGAAGAAAGAAATCAAGGACGTACCAATTGTCCGCGATTATCCCGAAGTTTTCCCAGACGACTTACCTGGTTTACCACCCACCCGTCAAGTAGAATTTCAAATCGACATAATACCAGGAGCTGCACCTGTAGCTAAAGCACCACACCGGTTAGCACCGACCGAGATGAAAGAACTCGCAGAACAACTCCAAGAACTGTCAGACAAAGGTTTTATTAGACCCAGTTCCTCACCTTGGGGAGCTCCAGTACTGTTTTACAAAAAGAAAGACGATTCTTTCCAAATGTGTATTGATTATAGAGAACTGAATAAGTTAACTGTGAAAAATCGTTACCCACTTCCTCGAATCGATGACCTATTTGATCAACTACAAGGATCAAGTGTATACTCCAAGATCGACCTACGATCCGGATACCATCAGTTGGGGGTCAGAGAGGAAGACATACGAAAGACAGTTTTCAGAACTCGTTACGGTCACCACAAATTTCAGGTCATGCCATTTGGATTGACCAACGCACCAGCCATATTCATGGACCTCATGAATCGAGTGTGCAGACCGTATCTGGATAAATTCGTCATCGTGTTCATCGACAACATACACATCTATTCTAAGAATGAGCAAGAGCACGGAGAACATCTTGCTCAGGTACTGGAATTTCTTAAGGAAGAGAAGTAGTACGCTAAATTCTCCAAATGTGATTTTTGGATTCCTATAGTGAATTTCCTTGGTCATGTGATTGATAGCGAGGGAATACAAGTAGACCCCGCAAAATTCGAATCCGTAAAGGATTGGGCATCGCCTACGTCACCGAAAGAGATTCGCCAATTCTTTGGTCTTGCCGGTTACTATCAGAGATTTATAGAAGGATTCTCTAAGATAGCTAAGTCTATGACGAAGCTTACTTAGAAAGGCGTGAAGTTTGAATGGGGAGAGAAATAGGAATCAGCCTTCCAAACCATCAAACAGAAGTTGTGTAGTGCACCTATTCTAGCCTTTCCAGAAGGCAACAAAGACTTCGTTGTCTACTGTGATGCTTCACACAAAGGCTTAGGTGTTGTACTGATGCAAAGAAAGAAAGTAATTGCCTATGCTTCAAGACAACTGAAGAAGCACGAACAAAATTACTCTACTCACGATCTAGAGCTTGGATCCGTAGTTTTTGCGTTAAAAATCATTATATGCAACAAAGTGTACAGTGCATACCGACCACAAAAGTTTGCAACACGTTCTAGACCAAAAGGAGCTGAACATGAGAGAACGTCGTTGGATAGAATTGCTTAGTGACTACGATTGCGACATCCAATACCACCCAGGTAAAGCCAACGTAGTTGTAGATGCACTAAGCTATAAGGGAACTGATCCTCCCATGAGAGTTCGAGCCTTAGTTATGACTATTAGCTTGGATCTACCCAAGCCGATATTAGAGGCTCAAATCCAAGCACAGAAGCCTGAAAACATTAAAAAGGAAGACATTGGAGGAATGCTTAGGACTGATCTAATCAAGGAGAAGTTAGAAGCCAGAGCAGACGAAACATTATGTTTACATGGAAGAAGTTGTTTACCATGTTATAGAGACTTGAGAGGCGTGATCATGCACGAGTCTCATAAGTCTAAGTACTACATACATCCCGGATCTGAAAAGATGTATCAAGACGTGAAGAATTTGTATTGGTGGCCAAACATGAAGGCAGACATTGCCACATACGTGAAGAAATGTTTGACATGTGCGAGAGTGAAGACTGAACATCAGAGACCGTCAGGATTACTAGTCCAACCTGAGATACCCAAGTGGAAATGGGACAACATCACCATGGACTTCATCACCAAACTTCCTACTTCATCTCACGGTTACGATACAATTTGGGTAATCGTCGACCGACTCACAAAATCCGCTTATTTTCTATCCATAAGGGAAAATGACTCTTTGAACAAGCTAGCGAAACTGTACCTGAAGGAAGTTGTGACTAGACATGGTATACCCGTCTCAATTATTTGTGATCGAGACGGTAGGTTTACGTCAAACTTTTGGAAAGCTTTTCAAAAAGCTTTAGGAACAAATTTGGATATGAGTATCGCTTATCACCCACAGACCGACGGTAAGAGTGAAAGAACAATCCAAACCTTAGAAGACATGCTGAGGGCATGTGTGACCGACTTTGGAAAAGGATGGGTCGAACATATACCATTAGTTGAATTCTCCTACAACAATAGCTACCATGCCAGCATCAAAGCAACACCATTTAAGGCTCTCTATGGCCGCAAGTGCATATCACCCGTAAGCTGCGCAGAGGTAGGAGAATTTTAACTCACTAGACCCGAACTAATCCAAGAAACTACTGAGAAGATCACTCTCATCAGGCAGAGAATTCAAGCTGCACAAGACCGACAGAAGAGCTATGCAGATCGTAAACGGAAACCTATGGAATTTGAAGTAGGTGACTGTGTTATGCTTAAGGTATCACCTTGGAAGGGTGTTGTACGCTTTGTAAAACGTGAAAAGCTAAACCCACGATATGTTGGACCCTTCAAGGTGATTGCCAGGATTGGTGAAGTTGCTTATCGCCAAGAGTTACCCCAGCAATTGAGTCGGGTACACTCTACCTTTCATGTTTCGAACCTAAAGAAGTGCTACGCGGATGAGCCGTTAGCCATGACATTGGAGGGGGTTCATTTTGATGACAAACTCCAATTTATAGAAGAACCCGTTGAAGTAATGGAGAGAGAAGTCAAGAAACTGAAGCGAAGCCAAATTCCGTTGGTTAAGATATGTTGAAACTCTAGGAGAGGTCCTGAGTTCACTTGGGAACGCGAAGACTCGTTTAGGGCTAAGTACCCACACATGTTCACCTGAGCAGTAACGTCATCTTAAGCTTTGAGGTCAAAGCTAAAATAACGGGATAGTGCTGTAAAACCTATAGTTTTCTGGTTTTGACTATGACATCATTGTACACGTCACCTCATGATATATATATATATATATATATATATATATATATATATATATATATATTCACCTTTGCATAAAGTTTGCACCATCATATGCATCATTCATGAGCATACATCATTTTTATCACTGAAACTTGGAGCATTTATCATATCTAGAATAGTTGACACATTTGAGCAACAAGAACTTTGAACAATGCATTATGATTGTGAATATTCAATCATGTGATCACAGGAACAACATGTATGACTACATTTTTATGAGCATACAAAACACAAGACATCATTTTGGGACTTTTAAGTCACCTATAAACTCATGAGCATACTCATACATCATTTTAGGAATTTAATAACCTAACACCATGATCACAATTAATAATATTTATCTAGTATCATATTACTACAAAATATACATATATATACTATATATTTTCTCTTCACTTTAAGTGTTACTACTATCAACAAAAGCTATTGTCATCATATAATTTTGTATCTAACAAAATTATAAAAATTATTTAAGTATCTTATACTTTTAATAAGTAAAACTATACTTTTATTTATCCTAGACTATACTTTCACTCAAAAACCCTAAACCTAGTCAAATCGATTTGGACTCGAACCTACTCATATAATATAACACATAGACTCCTAGTAACTACACAAGAACACTAGAATTGAACTAAAAACTATCTTATACTACTTACCTTAGCCGAATATACCATACATACACATTTACACTTACTTTGAAACCTTTCAAACTCACTTTGGACTTTGCATAAACCTTGTACATCACCTCATTTAAGACTTACACTATGCAAGACATCACATTGTCCCTTTGACTCTACATATGCGACGGATACGAGGGTTTTAGGGGGCAAGTGTACATCAACTAATTAAAACCTAGTACTACAACAATCCCATGTAAGATTTAATGTGAACTATGAAGATTACACCAAATCTTGCAACTCTCTCTCTCTCTCTCTCTCTCTCTCTCTCTCTCTCTCTCTCTCTCTCTCTCTCTCTCTCTCTCTCTTCATCTTGTATATCACCCGAACCTCACACATCATACTCCCTTGGATATTTATCTAAGTCCTAAGCATTCCAAATCTGTGACAACCCTGGTTTCGAGGTTCGTCACTTAGTTTTATTTTTTGCTAGTTACGTGTCTTTATGTGTTTATGTGCTTATTGGTGTGTATAAATTATGGTTTGGATATCGTTTCTGGTACGGGGTACCTTGTGAGTGAAACAATGTGTGATGATTTCATGTTCATGAGTTCACATGGTAGTGACTATGAAATGAGAAGGTGTTATTTAGTGGTTTTACGTATACGTATATGTATTATAGAAAATCGTATTTTTACGATTTACGGTTTAGCATTTTGAGGTCTCGGATGAGGTAATGAGTCATATGAATATTTTTCGGGATGGTTTTAAGTCATTTAGCACTTAATTACAAAGTTTATTTCAAAATTTGAGATTTTTTTTAAAAGTGTATATTTTACGTCTTTTTCGGTAAAACGCGTAAATTTGACTAGTTTTACGGTTTTGAGGTTTTTGAGGCTTTAGGAGCTGAAATAAATTAAGGTAAATTAAGGTAATATTATTAATACATATATTAATAATAAAAATAAAAAAAAACAAATTTTAAGGGGGGTAGGGTCGGTTTGGACGCAAGAAAGAAAGAGCAAAAAGGAAAAGGGGAAAAAAAGGAAAGTGGGCAATTATACTTGGACAGGGATTGTTTTACTATATAAAGAATACAATACTTAATACCAAACGATTTTTTATCATTCCCTGGAGGTTTAGTCGACCAAAAAGAGGAGAAGAATTAGGGTTCTTCAAAAATTTGGGTTTTTACATCTTCCATTGAATTAAAGGTAAAACCTTCTTAACTCTTTTTAATTAAATTGTTTTATTGTTTTCTTTAATCATCTTATGATAGATTCGGGTTAGGGTTTAATATAAAAATAGTAAATTAATGTTATAATAATGATGATATAATGATTACATAAGTTAGGGCTTGTAATTAGTGGGATTAGGGTTAATTAATTAGGTTAATTTGATTAAACCCGTTTTTAAAAACTGGGCAGAATTTGGAGTCAATTATTTTGATCATAGTGGGAGTTCTACAAACTCTTCTTTTGCGATCCAAGTATCCCTGAAAAGGTAATTGAAGTGGCTTTCCAAAGCAAGAAACTATAACTTAATTGGAGGTTGGGAATTGGGACAAAAACAGGTTACAACAGTCGGAGGTTAAAACAGTTTTGAATTCAGCCTGTTTTCTTTTTAAGTTTTGGGTTGTTTGGGGTACTTAGGGTTGCATTGGGATCTTATCACGAACATGAGAGATGGTTTATATATTGTAGTAAGTATCTGTACTTGGGCTAAGGTTGTGGTTTAGGGTAAGACCCCTTAATTGTAACAAACTTTTTGTATGTTTAAAATCAGGAAATCTGGAATGACAAAAGTATATATATATATATATATATATATATATATATATATATATATATATATATATATATATATATATATATATATATATATATATATATATATATATATATATATATATATATATATATATATATATATATATATATATATATATCGGGGCCTTAACAGTAGCTTTAAGGTTAGGGAAAGTGGGAGGTGTTAGCTAACATATGTAAAGGTATGAATATTCCTTTTACAGAAACCATGGGTATGTTTAAGTGGGCGTTTGACTTAAAGTTTTGAGACCTAAAAACTGGGACGGTTTTGTGTAAAATATGAACGGGATAGTTATTAAACTTAACCAAGTTAAGGACTTGTTAAGGAAGGGTAATGGGGTGATTAGAGCTTATCAATGAGGTATTTATATGTGAATAGGCTAGATGTCCATCATAGGTTGATGAGCCATCTTAGTGATTGGTTCATGTATTGATTGCGTGTTTTTGGTTTGTTAGCTTGTTGCTAGTGCTAGGACATTTGAAGAAGCAATCAGGTGAGTTTCATAGTCCCACGTTTATTATTGTTTTTGACTTCCAGATGGGATGGAAGAGACACTGTGTTGAGTTATTTATAAATTGATGCTGTGAATGTTTTTAAAGTTTGAGATGGATTGTGTGTACATTATGTGATTCACTGCTATGTGATTCTTGTTTGTGTATGATTGGAAATTATGGTTGTTGGTAAGGCGTGATGACTTGGAAATTATGGTTGTTGGTAAGGCGTGATGCCTTGGAAATTATGGTTGTTGGTAAGGCGTGATGCCTTGGGAATTGTGGTTGTTGGTAAGGCGTGATGCCTTGGTATTGTGATGATTGATTGAACATGAATGCTAGTTGTTAATACATAATTGTAGCGCATTGTCCATATGTTGTTGTGTTGATGGTTGTTATTCGCATCTTGTAACTGATTTGGCGTTGGAGTCTAAACCTATGAATCTCACCAACTTTATGTTGATGTGTTTTAGTGTCTCTTTCAGGTGATTTTATGGTTAAGCTTGAGAATAGAAGTGGCTAGGATTTGGAGTTGCGTAGGAATGCATTTAGAAGGAGATCCCCGTTCCTTCTTAGTTTCTTTTGTTTGTTTAATAAGTGATATTGTTGGCACCTATATGTTTGTTTTGTTTGTGATATTTGATTGTCTTGGGTAAAAGGTAGGACTGTTACCTACTTACCTAGACTCTTGCATTTGTTGAGATATTGTCATGACTTTTGTGTCACCATTTTATGACATTTCTTATTTCATATAATTATCTCTATACACACTCCATGTTGTGATGATATCCATACGTCGCGCCCCATATTCCGCCATGGTGGGGTGTGACAGAATGGTATCAGAGATAATGGTTATAGAGAATTAGGTTGCCTAGTCGGGTAGTCTAGTCTATAGCTTAAGGGTCCCTGCATATAGGCGTCATAGGAGTATGTGTGCATTTTATAATAATTGATGTGTTTGGATGTTATTTATTGCGATGTTTTGACTAGTATGAATTGAACCGTAGTATGTTCATACTTAGTCACATGTTATTTTCTTTTCGGGTTTGTGACTAGTGCGGGTTGAACCATAATCGTCCACACTAGTCACTGTTGTATTTTTCTTAAATTGTACATTATAGTACATAATTTAGTACAAGGTAGTTTTATAACACCCCCACAAATGCTATGCGCAACGGAACTACAACATTTGGGTGCTACGTAGTTATCATCACACATAAGCTATATTAAACAACTCAAAGAGACGTAAAAGTTTAAACATAAATTAAGGATTGATTAAATCATCAAAGTCTACAGTTTTCCAATTCCCAAGATGATACAAAACAGAGTTTGCGTTTAGGTCCCCACTGAATCTCAACCCAAAAGTACATTTTCGTTCACATGACATAATATAAAATATTTAAGTGCTAAAAGGGAAGAAAAACAAAGTAGACCGCCAAGCCACAACAACTTACATCCTCGCATGCTCCGCTGCTATCAATCTTGGTTACCTGAAACACATGCTTAAAACCGTCAACACAAAGGTTGAGCGAATCTACAGGTTTATCAAATCATAAGTTGAACATAAGTATTAAAACCAATCATGACCGTTCAATAGCATTGTCGTACTCACAATCTATTATTCAAGGATATGACAATTGTGTTTAAGCTCATGACACTAATCCTTTAACTCAATCACCCGCGTAATAATTACCGGCGTGATTCAGATGAAACCAGTGCCCCTACTAAAGGCATCAGTTGCAATTATACCTTATCTCTTATACAAAAATAATCTCCCGCAGAACTTACTCAACGTACAGCTTCTCGGCTAGCATTGGGTCGTCAGCCCCGTAGTACTACAATTTGTATAAGCGGCTATTTTCAATCCACACTAGGATTAAACAATAGTTAATAGTTCATGACCATTAGGGCCTTTTGCAACTAGGTACTCAACACAATTCTAGGCAACATTCGGGTCCAACAATCATTCATGACTTATGTTCATTTTTATTTAAATAGCATGTATCCCCCTCGCGGGTAAAATCATTTTAAATAAGTAAAGAGCGAGGCTATAGACTCACCTTAAGTAGTAGTGGTAGTATTAGTAACTATGGCGTATATGGAATCGATCACCGACGATGACGATGCCCCGGGAAATCAAATACAACACCTAACGAATAAACACGTAATGAATCAACACATTCAAGTACCTTCAAGTACTGTATGTACATAATTAAGAACACTCAAGGTTCATATAAACTCACGCCAAAAACCCATACAAGTGATATTTACTAGACACGAGCCATTTTTATACTTCATTAAAACTATTACTCATTTTACAATTCTGCCGGTACATACCGAATGTACGGGCTGTTTTACCCCACTTAGACCACTCCTAAAAATCTGAGAAAATTTGTAAAAATCACTTATGATCTGAACAAACCCCATACCAAATTTCATAAAAAGTTTTCACTTCTAAGACCTTCTGCCCGACACATCTTTGAAGTACAAAATTCGGACAGTTTTGCACACTCGACTTGTAAGATCATTTTGACCATCTTAACCAATACCATTTGCATATCCGACTCTTGATTATGAAAATAGACTCAAAATGCTAAGTTTAGGGCTTGAGAACAGCCCTTGACCATTTTTGAAACTCAACTTATAGTCCCCGAGATTTGACCCAATATCGACAACAATTTCGTATTGTGTCGATACGCATCTCCCGGTACACGAAAATTCAAACTAGCGTAACTTTTGACTCGTTTGAAGTCAAAAGCTCTATCTTATACCAAAACGAAGCTAAAAAGAAGCTCTACCACAATATCCTATCATCTAGACCTGGACTTAGACTTAAACCCACGAAAATACCCTTAAAGTTTCTGATCTAAAAATACCTTTTTAAAATCATCACAATTCGCCTTTCCAATCAATTCCATTGATTCCTAGACCTATTATATCACCATAACATCAATCTAAAACATCCTAATCATCCTTAATCACTTGTATGAACAATATTAATCAAAACCCATTTCACAAAATTAACATGCAACATGTTTAACTCATTTAAAAACACCAAAAACAATGAATTAAACATAAACCCATGACACATTTCATCAAACACCATCAAGTCACCACCAAACCCATTTGGCCGTGGGTTTGGTGTAGCCAAAATACCCAAGAAAACAGCCCCTCAACTTATTTTATTGATGATTTAACATTACCCAAACACTAATTAAACATGCCACTAGTTTAATTACATCAAATCATAGTTTTGAAAAATCTTTGATTCTTGAAAAATTAAAGATGTTGCATGTGTGATTTTAATGGATAGATGGACTTACAAAGATGAAAGGAGGATGGGTCTTTGATTAGATTCTTCAAAAACAAATTTTTGATGGTGGATTCATGGTGGTGTGGGGTGGCCGTAGGTTTTGAGAGAGAAAGGGAGAGAGGAGTGAATTTTTGAAGTGTAAAAATGAGGTGTGTGTGTGTGTGTTGGTAGTTTTTGTATAAAGGTGGGAGGAACTTGGTGCAAATATAGCTTTCTTTTGGCCTTAGTAGCAAATCCTTCTTAAAGAGCGGGATTGCGACTAGTAGTCGGTTTTAAAAACAATTTGCGAGAGTCGGGTTTCGTCCCAGATTCATGAAAATACTTTTAAATGGTTCAAACGCACACAAAACAAATATACACATGGTTCCGACTTGACTTAAAACGTAATAAAATAAATATCTCGAAAAACTCAAATATCGATCAATCGATAATAAAATGTAAGTTTTGGGCATTCGTCGGTATCGTAGTCGTCATCGGTTCTTCTTAAATCGTCAAACGTTAAATTACGAACAAACGAAATTTCTTAAAAATATATAACAAACGAAATTTCTTAAAAATATATAACAAACGAAATTTCTTAAAAATTTCAAAAATATACGTAAAATAGGATTAAATAAATAACGTTGGGCTCAGGATATCACATCCTCAAGTGAGTCGCAACTTAAGAGAGATGCTCATACTGAACAGCTCTTGAGACAATAACTTAGCATCATACGGCACTTTCACGGGTCTTACATCCTCCCCTCCTTAAAGGAGCGACGTCCCGGCGCTCTCCGGTTCTTATACTCGCATTTCGTACTACTAGAAAGATGGGGGTACTTCATACTATAGAGGTATTCACGTTCCAATATGGACTTCGGTTCACGTCTCGGGTTCCATCACACCTTCACAATGAGTATTATACCTTGCTTTAATTCTCTTACATCTCGATCCATGATCTCCACTTCAATTTCCCAAATTCTTCCTACGGTTATCAACACATCTCTTCTCCCAGCCTCTCGCGGTCAACAGATGGATCATAGTCTACACCATCTCTTCCGTAGCCTCTCGAATCCTTCCAAGTCCATTCAACTGACTTTTCCTTACTTCATTCTATCCAACTGGCGATCTACATTTTCATCCACAAAATGCTTCCACTGGTGCAGCTTCCACACTAGCACTGTAAATGTTGTTGTACAAGAATTTTATCAAGGACACATGTCGATCTCAACTACTACCAAAATCAATCACACACGTTCGGAGCATGTCTTCCAACTTTCGAATCGTCCTTTCACTTGGTTCATCATCTCATAAAAACGACTACTCACAAAATAAAATCGCGCGGGTCGCACATAACCCTATTGAAAACGTTCAAAATATACAAGACGAAGTAATTAATACTAGTCGTACAAAATAACCTTATTGCAATATTACGCACATGCAAACTTAGTTCGTCAAAAACGAATTCATCGATAAAAAATCATTCGACGTATACATAACTCTCTCGAAAACATCACAATCCAATCAAACACAAAAGCCATTATGAAGCACATAAAGCCGTATCACGACATGTTTGCGAAATAGCCAAACCATGCCAAGTAAATAAGTTCAACCAAGTTAACTCATGCTTGCTAATCAGCCAAGTCATGATAAAATAAGGATATTTGTGATGATTCTCGGATGAGTCCAGCCAAAAAGAAAATTGCAAGTTAAAGAAAGTTCTCAAGCTTGCTAGCTATGGATGCATATCCAAAAAGAAAATAAAATAAAATAAAATACATACATATATCATCGTAGGGTGCTCACACACGGATCCATACCCAAAAGATATTACAAGAACACCATCTCACTTTCGTCTCAAACGTGGTTAAAAGCTCAATAAACATCATCGTTCACAGTATATAAGAAAAAAAAATATACATATATTACATGGCACGTGTTCTCCATGATCGGACATCATTGGACAATGTCGTCTCAAGTTCTCACAACTTACGATCACTCGACCAGATCACATACAACATAAACACATAAAAGACAGGGGTTCACCATAAAAACTTTGACTATGTTTATCCATCGTCAAACCATCGATAATCAAGGATGGTTGAGTCAAGCAAAGAGGATTCCTCACTTAAATAAACGAAGACGACAATGGAATTGTCTTCCAACTACCGATGCACAGTTGGTAAACTTCAACAGTTTATCGCGTGTCATAAAACATATCAAAAGAACGAGAAAAGAAAATAAATAAGGTACGATGCGTTTGATGTAGGAGAAGTCTTCGTCATTCCCCTCAGAGTCACTTGAACTCTGATTTCCTCTACTTTGGCAGTCTTCTATTCTTGTTTAAAATTCTTCTCAGTGTCGTTACGAGTCCCTTTGGTATTTCATCAACACCCTAGCGATTCTAATAAATTTCACACGTTACACACAACACATAAAAAAAACATTTTCCAAAATTACTCGGCCACAGTGACTTACTAAGTCAACGCCAAACAAAAAGAAAAGATTTCAAAGAAAACAAGAAAATTCAAAAAATTTCTTTAAGAATCAAAGAAATTACGACTACTTGCAAAAATGATCCACCATTTTAAAAAGAAACGTTCTCATCCAAACGTTTATCAAAACACTACAAGTTTCAAGATGACCAATTTGTTTGACACGATCGTGCCCTTCCTAAACTATGCATAATTAGCTAGATCATGCATACTTAAGGATCAAGCAACAACAAGCAGCGAAACAGGACTCTTCCCGAATTATGCATAGTTAGCTAAGTTGTGCATAATTGAGGATCGAGTGACGACACAAACATTATTATTACATACTAAATATGACTACGAAAGTTTTCGACCTAATCTTCAAAATAATTAAACCATTTGAAATGAAATTTGAAATGGGAAAATATTGTTACCATCGTTTTAAGAAACACATCAAACATTTTTCGTCTACTTTGGAAACATACATTACTTTGCCTATTTATGAGAAAAATGAATAAATAATTAAGTAAATAAATCGACACCATTTACATTTAGTTAAACGAAGCATTTCACACTCATACATATTTTCAAAATAGACTACTCACATAATAACGGTAAGGTGGTTCATGATTAAAGATCATTGCAAGCACAACAAGTAACAAAGTCAAAAATCAATGAGATCGAACGAGGTAAACGAGCAATATAATTTCCAACTAAAATTAACTACATTAGAAATGAAAATACTTCAAATATATGACAAAAGTCTCGGGATAACAACAGCGATCTACGACTACAAGGAGTAAAAATTAAATATCAACACAAGCGTCAAAGATAAAACAACGCTCATAATTCCCATCGTCTCGAGTTGCACACACATTCCACCAAGGGTAAACGGGGAGAGGAGAATAATCACTTGGTCGAATAGAAACAATTTCACCAGGAAGGTCGAGTTCTTTCACCTCTACAATTTGGTAAAGCGGCTTCGCCTCCTCGCTTTTGTTCAATATAAATAAATAACCAATTTAATGAAGATTTATAGCATCATTCAAGTAAATACAGAATTTTAGGTTCCATTAACCGTAAGAAGAAAAATCACAACGTCCATGAACAGGACAAAATATACTGGGTGACATACCCTCATCATCAAGTACTAGCGAAATAGTAGTTTTAAAATAGATATAATAATAATGGTTTCATACCATAGACAATATTAAAATAAACAATCGCATGAATACTCAAGTTCAGATATAGACTCGCAAAGTCGAAGAAGAGATGTCGTACGATCGAATCATCGTGACTCAAAACATTATATATACATCTTTATTAAATAATATACAAGTAGGCGTGTGTTGTATAATCCAGTTGCGTATAATAATTAGCGTTACCTTGTACATTGTAAAACCGAACATTTACACATTTTTAATTTGTGTTACACCATTAAAGAATTTATACCTTTCATTTTCCAATCTTTACAAAGTTTTTATTTCTGGAAAAATTTCCATCTCTCGGAAATTATTAACATTAGTAGATGCGGTGACTCGGTTATTATAACTGGTAAAATCATTAGTTTTGAAAATCTCGATACTTGCGTCAAAATCTCATTAATATTCATATCTTAAGTACCAAAAACGTAAATAGTAAGAATTTTCCAAGTTTTACGTTTTTATTATTACAACTTAGCTCATTACGTATATACAAATATCCATCATGACTCAAACTAGTCCAATTAACTCTTAAAAATCAATTCTTTGACTATTTATTATCCACATGTCTTCCTTAGAATTTGTATGCTATATTTTATTCACGCGACTCGAGTCAGGCGTCAAACACGTTTCACGTAGTATTATCTCGGATAAATTACTGATTTTAGTCGAGACTTGAATCTCAAAAATAATAATAATATAACAATATAATAATTAATCAGAAATGCTTATTTCAATAATTTCAAAATGTAGAAGATTCAACTTTTAAATCTTTAGCCAATTATCGAACGATTTTAAAATAACACATCTCGCAGTAGAGTAAAATGACGTTCCATCAACATTTAATAATTTGTTTCAAGCGTTAGAATTTTTCACTTATAGTGTATATTCTGATTTTATCCCATTTTATTCACTACAACAAGTAACGTGTTCTAGTTTACACCAATGCATACGTAAACATAACCTTATGTTTAAAATAAAACCAATTTTACAAAGTTTTTAGCTCCAAAATAAATGACCAATTCTTCTACTCATGTTTTATATTACAAGATACGCCAAAAGTTTGCTACATTGACCCGAAAATTAATTCATTCTAAATCCAAAGTTACATATACTCAATAGTCATATCGTAAATTTTATTATAACTCCTTTTTAAAATTATATTAAACAAATTCTTAACAAATCCATCACTAGCTTCTAGTATCAAATTATTAATATATAAAACAAGGATTTTACGAGTAATATAAATTACTTATTATGATATACCAACCAAGGTTGAAGGAAAAACAATTTCACTTTGTCCATTTCTTCTCTACACTTATTTTTACTTGTTACAAGACACATCATTAGTCATTTTTATCCAAAAGTTTCATCCGCCAAGTATTAAATATGTAAAACACTTTATGTTTAAACCATTCAATCAACAAAGTTTAGTGCTTACTTAACTCACACAAATGCCGAACCCCGTCACATATACTATCAAATTTAAAATAATAAGACAACAAGAACAAAAATGAAATAAACGAAGCGAGAATACGTATGTCAACTAAATGTTGTTATGGGCCTCAGATGAGTCTCGAAATTGTACTCCACAAAATTAACACAAAAACCAACCAAATTCCAAGTTATCGCGACTGATCACAACGCTAGTCTATTTTAAAACACATCTTTAATATTCAAGTAGAATAGTAAACAACGATTAATTGGCAACACGCCTCAACCACGTTTTATAACATACACATTTGATTCGTCGCTACGATGTACGCATCGTCGATTATATTTCGTCTATTGTTATAGTTACTCGAACTAATATATCAAACCTATAAGGAATAAAGGAAATAAAGTAATACGTAAGTAAATTACGTTTCAAAAGAAAATGTCCAAAATGACACATCACGGTGCGATAACGACAATCGAGATCAATCTAGTCAATATACAATATGTTACGAAGCGTTATTTACTTATCTAGAGTATCAAACGAGGTTCATAATCGGTTATCCGAACAACAAATTAATTATCAAGATTGATAATTAGCGGTAAGGCCGAATTCTCAACAAAACCGCATTTTAATGTACGATAATTACCCAAGGACCATTGCTTCGCGTGCAATGCCTTTAAATACCATAGTATATACATACTTATACATACAACCATTCCTACATACACGTAGGATTACAACACGGTGTTGCCATGTAATGCAATGTAGCCCGTTATGCCAAATACATGCAACATATAAGATAATCTTACGAGAATTTGTAAATTACGATAATAAGTACTCAACGTACACAGCAATATATCTCAATATATATCAAAGTATTTACTTACTAAATACTAGGGAATTCGTGTTAGTTTGAGGGATACATCTAAAATATAAAGCAATGCTAAAGAAATCTTACCGGAGCCATGCAGGATAGTTGTGTGCTTGGACAATTTCTTACGACACCAAAAGTTATAGTTTAGGATTTTTCAAAATGACCTAGTTCTCTATAACTCATGGCTCTGATTACCAATCTATAACACCCCCACAAATGCTATGCGCAGCGGAACTACAACATTTGGGTGCTACGTAGTTATCATCACACATAAGCTATATTAAACAACTCAAAGAGACGTAAAAGTTTAAACATAAATTAAAGATTGATTAAATCATCAAAGTCTACAGTTTTCCAATTCCCAAGATGATACAAAACAGAGTTTGCGTTTAGGTCCCCACTGAATCTCAACCCAAAAGTACATTTTCGTTCACATGACATAATATAAAATATTTAAGTGCTAAAAGGGAAGAAAAACAAAGTAGACCGCCAAGCCACAACAACTTCCATCCTCGCATGCTCCGCTGCTATCAATCTTGGTTACCTGAAACACATGCTTAAAACCGTCAACACAAAGGTTGAGCGAATCTACAGGTTTATCAAATCATAAGTTGAACATAAGTATTAAAACCAATCATGACCGTTCAATAGCATTGTCGTACTCACAATCTATTATTCAAGAATATGACAATTGTGTTTAAGCTCATGACACTAATCCGTTAACTCAATCACCCGCGTAATAATTACCGGCGTGATTCAGATGAAACCAGTACCCCTACTAAAGGCATCAGTTGCAATTATACCTTATCTCTTATACAAAAATAATCTCCCGTAGAACTTACTCAACGTACAGCTTCTCGGCTAGCATTGGGTCGTCAGCCCCGTAGTACTACAATTTGTATAAGCGGCTATTATCAATCCACACTAGGATTAAACAATAGTTAATAGTTCATGAAATTAGGGCCTATTGCAACTAGGTACTCAACACAATTCAAGGCAACATTCGGGTCCAACAATCATTCATGACTTATGTTCATTTTTATTTAAATAGCATGTATCCCCCTCGCGGGTAAAATCATTTGAAATAAGTAAAGAGCGAGGCTATAGACTCACCTTAAGTAGTAGTGGTAGTATTAGTAACTATGGCGTATATGGAATCGATCACCGACGATGAGGATGCCCCAGGAAATCAAATACAACACCTAACGAATAAACACGTAATGAATCAACACATTCAAGTACCTTCAAGTACTGTATGTACATAATTAAGAACACTCAAGGTTCATATAAACTCACGCCAAAAACCCATACAAGTGATATTTACTAGACACGAGCCATTTTTATACTTCATTAAAACTATTACTCATTTTACAATTCTGCCGGTACATACCGAATGTACGGGCTGTTTTACCCCACTTAGACCACTCCTAAAAATCTGAGAAAATTTGTAAAAATCACTTATGATCTGAAGAAACCCCATACCAAATTTCATAAAAAGTTTTCACTTCTAAGACCTTCTGCCCGACACATCTTTGAAGTACAAAATTCGGACAGTTTTGCACACTCGACTTGTAAGATCATTTTGACCATCTTAACCAATACCATTTGCATATCCGACTCTTGCTTATGAAAATAGACTCAAAATGCTAAGTTTAGGGCCTGAGAACAGCCCTTGACCATTTTTGAAACTCAACTTATAGTCCCCGAGATTTGACCCAATATCGACAACAATTTCGTATTGTGTCGATACGCATCTCCCGGTACACGAAAATTCAAACTAGCGTAACTTTTGACTCGTTTGAAGTCAAAAGCTCTATCTTATACCAAAAAGAAGCTAAAAAGAAGCTCTACCATAATATCCTATCATCTAGACCTGGAATTAGACTTGAACCCACGAAAATACCCTTAAAGTTTCTGATCTAAAAATACCTTTTTAAAATCATCACAAATCGCCTTTCCAATCAATTCCATTGATTCCTAGACCTATTATATCACCATAACATCAATCTAAAACATCCTAATCATCCTTAACCACTTGTATGAACAATATTAATCAAAACCCATTTCACAAAATTAACATACAACATGTTTAACTCATTTAAAAACACCAAAAACAATGAATTAAACATAAACCCATGACACATTTCATCAAACACCATCAAGTCACCACCAAACCTATTTGGCCGTGGGTTTGGTGTAGCCAAAATACCCAAGAAAACAGCCCCCCCCAACTTATTTTATTGATGATTTAACATTACCCAAACACTAATTAAACATCCCACTAGTTTAATTACATCAAATCATAGTTTTGAAAAATCTTTGATTCTTGAAAAATTAAAGATGTTGCATGTGTGATTTTAATGGATAGATGGACTTACAAAGATGAAAGGAGGATGGGTCTTTGATTAGATTCTTCAAAAACAAATTTTTGATGGTGGATTCATGGTGGTGTGGGGTGGCTGTAGGTTTTGAGAGAGAAAGGGAGAGAGGAGTGAATTTTTGAAGTGTAAAAATGAGGTGTGTGTGTGTGTGTTGGTAGTTTTTGTATAAAGGTGGGAGGACCTTGGTGCAAATATAGTTTTCTTTTGGCCTTAGTAGCAAATCCTTCTTAAAGAGCGGGATTGTGACTAGTAGTCGGTTTTAAAAAAATTTGCGAGAGTCGAGTTTCGTCCCGGATTCATGAAAATACTTTTAAATGGTTCAAACGCACACAAAACAAATATACACATGGTTCCGACTTGACTTAACACGTAATAAAATAAATATCTCGAAAAACTCAAATATCGATCAATCGATAATAAAATGTAAGTTTTGGGCATTCGTCGGTATCGTAGTCGTCATCGGTTCTTCTTAAATCGTCAAACGTTAAATTACGAACGTAAACGTCGGTTTCAACTTAAACCGTCAAATATATAACAAACGAAATTTCTTAAAAATTTCAAAAATATACGTAAAATAGGATTAAATAAATAACGTTGGGCTCGGGATATCACATCCTCAAGTGAGTCGCAACTTAAGAGAGATGCTCATACTGAACAGCTCTTGAGATAATAACTTAGCATCATACGGCACTTTCACGGGTCTTACAAGCTTCTATCTTTTATCGAGTTATTTTACATATCTGAGGTATGTTATTTTTCTTTTGATGTTTAAGTCATGTTCCCTAAGAATCGTGTGGTGGTTCGAGTTACTAGGAGTAGGTGGATAGGAAGGATTTTAAGCTGTTTCCACTCTTACGGGCGACATGACTTATAACTGATTATGTTTTCGTTTTGGATTTAGTCTATGTTGTTTTAGCTAGACTATGGATTTTTGTATTCCAAGAGTATTACTATGTTATTTTAATAGATGGAGTTTTGGACTTTATTGTTTATGTGGTTATGAGCTTATGTGAGTAGATGGATTTATGTGTTATGTGTTGTATTGGTTCTTATAAGTGTCATCATAGGAGGGAGTGCATTGGGGAAAGGGTAATTGTATAAGTATGGTGGCCAACATAGTTATACAAGTACCACAACTTCAATGGGTTCTCAAGTATGATTGCATGAAAGAGGGTTAGTACATGCTTGTATATGATGAGATGTGGATTTGGGTATACGTATATATATGGGTTTATGTAATGTCTGCCTACGATATGGCTATGGTTCTTTTTGTGTTATATGTTTCGAGTTATGGTTGTGTTGTGTGATTTTGGGGTCACACGATATGGTTTGGTTCTGGAGGTGGGCTTTATGCCTTGTTGTGGCACGGTGAGATGGTGATTACTCGTATGGAAAAACGAGCGTATAAAGCGATTGATTGACTTGACGTGTATGATAACGAGTATGTTTGGGGGATTCAATAGGTATACATATGCGGATGTATATATACTAGTAGATGTTATGTTATGATTTACGGTCGTTCAGTAGTTGTTATAACTTGAACGTACCTAGTGCTCTCTCGTGTTTAAACAATTTATTAGTGCTTGAGTTTGATGGAGTTTCAACGACGTTTTGAATCTTTTGAAGCGTGTCTTGTAGCGTATTCTTTGAGTTTCGTATTTCACGTGTACGTTTTAAAATGGTGTTCTTGGTTTTAAGTCTATTGAAATAACTTGGGATTTCTTTTGAGATAATGAAATCTGTTGTGTTGGGTCTTGCATTTCTTTTGGTCGGTATATATTGAGAAAAAGGGGGACTTGGAAATCTATTATAGAGTTAGATAGTTGGTTGTATTCGGTAAAATAAGGGTAAGGTGTTGGAGTCGTGTTTGAAACAAGATGTAACATAAGATTTATTTTTAATCAACACTTATTTATTTCAAATTCTAAAGGACTTTTGTTAAAATAAAGCGAAGTAAAACTTCTTTCTACTTACATAGTTTATATAATTGGGTTTAACCGATTCACGTCATTTATAATTATTAATACAAGGTTAAATTAAGTTTATGAAGATTTCAAATACAATTTTATCTTTCATTAATATAAAATTGTTTTGGTCATAACTTGTTCGTTTTTAGAGCTTTTTGAGTGATTTAAAAGCCAAAAAAATTTTACTCGGAACGTACTTTTCAAATATTCAGAATGTATAGTAATGGGAAGTCAGTGGACTGGTCGAAATTATTGTACAAGTGTCGGGTTAAAGGTTGAGTTTTGAATAGTAGTTTATTTTTTTTATGATTTGGGATGCACGGGATACCTAGTTTTGAGTTGAGTTTTGAGTTCGACAAGAGGGTTGTTTGTAGATTGTTTGAGTCACGTAGATGTGGGAGGTAATAATAAAAAAAGATATATATTCTTTTGGAAAAGTCGATCTTTTGCACGGTTTAAATAATATGTCGCGGGGCGTAATATGTTTGGTTGCCATTGGGTGTTTCTTAGATTATTTTTCGTTGTCATGGGTCATTTTGAATTGATACACGTTTTGGGTTTGAGTTTTCTTTTCAGTCTCATGGTTTTTGACTTGTTTTAACTGGTGCACGTGAAATGTTGTTAGTTATCCGTGGGTTTGATTCGTTGATCGTATCTGATGGATTCAGGACGTAGTTTTGGTTTCATATTGTTCGGGAGCGTTGAGGTAGTCATATGAAAGACTTGGTCACGCCTACACGCTTAAGTAGGTGACCAAGAGAGAACGGTCGGAATACCCTTAGAGGGGAGGAAAGAGGTTCGTAGACGAACTAATGTGGTCATGATGTCTATTAGGAGTGCCAAGGGAGATGAATAGGAATTTATTCGTATTGCCGCTAAGAGAGGGTGAAGGAGGACATAGTTGAAACTGCTAAGGGTGTTGTATGAACGTTTTGGTTTTACGGTTATGCATTTGGCTTTGCCAAAGCACTAGCGGATTACATGGAGTCAACGAAGCGAGTGCGAATGAACTTATATAAATGAGTTGTCATCGGGAGTATCGATGACATCTTGATCTACTCAAAGTCTAAGAAGGAGAGTGAGGCGAAGTATGTGTTGGTTTTGGAGTGGAATTATACGTGAGATTTTCAAGTGTGAGTTTTAGTATTAAGTCTACCGTGATGAGTAGTTAGAGATGATGACATATCATGGAACCAGCAAGGGGCGAAGTGAAGAAGGATGAGGAAGCATTTTGGAGGCTGAAGATGTGGATTGGATAATGAGCCGATCTTGGCATTATCGGAAGGACTGGATGAATTCGTGAAGCATGAAGATACGTGGAGAAAGGATTTGGACGTGTACGATAACGACAAAGAAAGGCGATTGCTTATACGTTGCAGGAACTGAAGATTTGGAAGAACTGGATAGACTTAGTTAGTGGAGCTGGACTGTTATATCTGCCTAGAATGCTAGAGGCATTTGGTGTACGAGACGTGGAGAATGATCTATACGGATCATGATGTCTCCAACACATATTCAATCATCTTGGATGAACATTTGGCAAGGTTAAGTGGTGAAAGAAAATTGCAAGGCCAAGTACCATCTGGGAAAGGCAAGCATGGTTGATGAGACATGGAATAAGAAGAATGAAGTGAAGCTGAGACGAAACTTGAACTATAGGGATGACGTATTAGGGCGGTTTGGATAAAGGATATAGGTTGCACGAGTTGAGTTGTCTAAAGCAGAGAACGCGTCAGCGTGTATGTTGCATGGCTTGGACAATCGTAGGGAGGAAAGGTACGTAGACTATACTTCCTACATACATAGGAGTAGCTTAGAAAGGGCAATGTAAGGACGAAATTGGTGAAAGTGACAAGAGTTGGATGATAGTCGATAGACTGACTAATTCATCTCATAATTCAAGAGGAATGGGAAGTCACATAGTTGAGAAGTTGGAAGGATTGCGTACAGATACGATGGAATAAGAGGTTTTGTGTAAAAGTTAACCTAATATGTATGGAATGCCTTATGGCAAGGGAAGAAACAATGGGAAGCATCACATCGTGATGTATGGTAGGAGTCGAGGAAAAAGAAGGAAGTGTGTATAGAAGCGAAGCATGAATGAAATAGGTCGAGATAGGAAACGAAGGTAGAACTTTGGTAGAGCCTAATGAGTAGAATAAAGCACAAAGCAGGCTAATACTGTCTTAGTGTGGAAAGGGAAATGGCACTGTCCTATACTGATTGTTTGGAAGAACTAATGGATATGTGAAAGACCGTCATAGGTCCCTTTGTAAGGAAATTGGAAATTTTAAGTAGTTTGGGGTACGGACTAAAGGGAGTTTCACCCATAGTAACGGGTGGTATGTTTTGGTAAAATGGAAGAGCTGATGAACAGTTTTGTAGGTCCATTTATGATCTTTGGAAAGATCGGACCATTAGCTTATGAGTATAGAATTACCTGGGGAAAATGATTTGTATACATAATACATTTCATGTATTGAGATTGGTAAAGGTTGTTTGAGAATGCATTTTGCATGTACGGTTATTCGGGACTTGTATTAATAAGAGTTTTTGTTTTATCAAAGAGTCATCTGTGAGATTTATTGACTATGAGGTCAAGAGTTTGGCAATGAGTTTAATTATTTTTGGTTTGTATATGTGGTATTTTGAAATTTGAACTAAAGTTCACATGGAAATGAGAGGAGTTCGTTTAGAACAAGTATCCTCATGTGATTGTTGTTTGTGTGGTTGATCCTAAGGAGTAAATCTCGGGATGAGATTTCTATTAGGAGGGAGTGATGTGACAACCCTGGTTTTGAGGTTCGTCACTTAGTTTTATTTTGTGCTAGTTACGTGTCTTTATGTGTTTATGTGCTTATTGGTGTGTATAGATTGTGGTTTGGATATCGTTTCCGGTACGGGGTACCTTGTGAGTGAAACGATGTGTGATGATTTCATGTTCATGAGTTCACATGGTAGTGACTATGAAATGAGAAGGTGTTATTTAGTGGTTTTACGTATACGTATATGTATTATAGAAAATCGTATTTTTACGATTTATGGTTTAGCATTTTGAGGTCTCGGATGAGGTAATGAGTCATATGAATATTTTTCGGGATGGTTTTAAGTCATTTAGGACTTAATTATAAAGTTTATTTCAAAATTTGAGATTTTTTTTAAACGTGTATATTTTACGTCTTTTTCGGTAAAACGCGTAAATTTGACTAGTTTTACGGTTTTGAGGTTTTGGAGGCTTTAGGAGCTGAAATAAATTAAGGTAAATTAAGGTAATATTATTAATACATATATTAATAATAAAAATAAAAAAAACGAATTTTAAGGGGGGTAGGGTCGGTTTGGACGCAAGAAAGAAAGAGAAAAAGGAAAAAGGGAAAAAAAAGAAAGTGGGCAATTATACTTGGACAGGGATTGTTTTACTATATAAAGAATACCACACTTAATACCAAACGATTTTTTATCATTCCCTGGAGTTTTAGTCGACCAAAAAGAGGAGAAGAATTAGGGTTCTTCAAAAATTTGGGTTTTTACATCTTCCATTGAATTAAAGGTAAAACCTTCTTAACCCTTTTTAATTAAATTGTTTTATTGTTTTCTTTAATCATCTTATGATAGATTAGGGTAAGAGTTTAATATAAAAACAGTAAATTAATGTTATAATAATGATGTTATAATGATTACATAAGTTAGGGCTTGTAATTAGTGGGATTAGGGTTAATTAATTAGGTTAATTTGATTAAACCCGTTTTTAAAAACTGGCAGAATTTGGAGTCAATTGTTTTGATCATAGTGGGAGTTCTACAAACTCTTATTTTGCGATCCAAGTATCCCTGAAAAGGTAATTTAAGTGGCTTTCCAATGCAAGAAACGAAAACTAAATTGGAGGTAGGTAAGTGGGTCAAAAACAGGTTACAACAGTCGGAGGTCAAAACAATTTTGAATTCAGCCTGTTTTCTTTTTAAGTTTTGGGTTGTTTGGGGTACTTAGGGTTGCATTGGGATCTTCTCACGAACATGAGAGATGGTTTATATATTATAGTAAGTATCTGCACTTGGGCTAAGGTTGTGTTTAGGGTAAGACCCCTTAATTGTAACAAACTTTTAGTATGTTTAAAATTAGGAAATCTGGAATGACAAAAGTATATATATATATATATATATATATATATATATATATATATATATATATATATATATATATATATATATATATATATATATATATATATATATATATATATATATATATATATATATATATATATATATATATATATATATATATATATATATATATATATATATATATATATATATATATCGGGGCCTTAACTGTAGCTTTAAGGTCAGGGCAAGAGGGAGGTGTTAGCTAACATATGTAAAGGTATGAATATTCCTTTTACAGAAACCATGGGTATGTTTAAGTGGGCGTTTGACTTAAAGTTTTGAGACCTAAAAACTGGGACTGTTTTGTGTAAAATATGAACGGGATAGTTATTAAACTTAACCAAGTTAAGGACTTGTTAAGGAAGGGTAATGGGGTGATTAGAGCTTATCAATGAGGTATTTATATTGGAATAGGCTAGATGTCCATCATAGGTTGATGAGCCATCTTAGTGATTGGTTCATGTATTGATTGCGTGTTTTTGGTTTGCGAGGACTTGTGAAGAAGCAATCAGGTGAGTTTCATAGTCCTATGTTTATTATTGTTTTTGACTTCCAGATGGGATGGAAGAGACACTGTGTTGAGTTATTTATAAATTGATGAGGTGAATGTTTTTAAGGTTTGAGATGGACTTGTGTGTACATTATGTGATTAACTGCTATGTGATTCTTGTTTGTGTATGATTGGAAATTATGGTTGTTGGTAAGGCGTGATGCCTTGGAAATTATGGTTGTTGGTAAGGCGTGATGCCTTGGAAATTATGGTTGTTGGTAAGGCGTGATGCCTTGGGAATTGTGGTTGTTGGTAAGGCGTGATGCCTTGGTATTGTGATGATTGATTGAACATGAATGCTAGTTGTTAATACATAATTGTAGCGCATTGTCCATATGTTATTGTGTTGATGGTTGTTACTAGCAGCTTGTAACTGATTTGGCGTTGGAGTCTAAACCTATGACTCTCACCAACTTTATGTTGACGTGTTTTAGTGTCTCTTTCAGGTGATTTTATGGTTAAGCTTGAAAATAGAAGTGGCTAGGATTTGGAGTTGCGTAGGAATGCATTTAGAAGGAGATCCCCGTTCCTTCTTAGTTTCTTTGGTTTGTTTAATAAGTGATATTGTTGGCACCTATATGTTTGTTTTGTTTGTGATATTTGATTGTCTTGGGTAAGAGGTAGGACTGTTACCTACTTACCTAGACTCCTGCATTTGTTGAGATATTGTCATGACTTTTGTGTCACCATTTTATGACATTTCTTATTTCATATAGTTATCTCTATAGACACGCCATGTTGTGATGATATCCATACGTCGCGCCCCATATTCCGCCATGGTGGGGTGTGACAAAATCTCACTCACCACTTCCATTTTCGGATAACACAACCCTCATATATCACCTAGACGAAACCTCTCTTACACAAGTATTTACTACCCCAAATCTTGGTTCCTACAGCATTTAGTGCTAGTCCATATTGGGATCTTGGTGTTCAAGGCAATTTAAGACCACCCTAGGTCACCTTTGAAGTATACTCGACGCATAGAATCCATATTAATTCTAGTTTGTGACATTCATCACTATCTCCATCAAACAAATAAGTATCCACTCCCTATCCTATTTCATTTATCATTTCTTACTCATCATGGCATGCAATACGTGTAGAATCCATGGAATCACGATTAGGGTTGCATGCACACGTAAAACCTACTAAAACACGACCCACGAATGTATAAAAGCCCACGGTTTATTATGTTTCGTGGGTAAACATACATTAAAACCCCTAGATCTATGGAGAACTAGTAGAAAGACCTTGTTTATGAACACTAGATAACTAGATCTATCAAGTAGAACATGTACCCTAATAGACAAGCCATATGTCTCAGATTATTTTATTGAACCGCGTACCAAACCTTTACTTGAAGAACCTTTAGCTTAAAATTATGCTAGGATTAGATAAGCTCATAAATAAGCTAGGAAAGCTCACTAAATAATCCTATAAGTCATAAGCCGCGAACCATATAAGCCCTAAGCCGAGAACCATATAAGCCATAAGCCGAGAACCATAGAAGCCATAAGCCCATTAAGCCCTTAACTATATAAGCCCATTAAGATTTTATCAATATAAGTCGAAATAATAAATAAGCCCATAAGCCAAGTAATAAGTTTGTATTATCTAGATGCTTATTAAACATGTACTAGTATTTAACAAGCCCAAGATATGAGCCTGTTAAGCCCAAATGTACAAACCGGACACTTAATGGGCCAACCGATCCCATTAAACACTAAATCCACTATTCAAATACTTTTTGTTCCATAATTGCCAAATGTGAAATTATTGGTCAAAAACATAAATTTATAAAACCTATATATTGTTTTCGAGACTTTTATTAAGTTTAAGGACCAAAATCCCAAGTTTGAAAGTATAGGGGTGCGTTTGTTTTTATACCGAGACATAACACAACCACAAGGACCATAAGTGTCAAATTCTAAACTTAAAACAAGCCCTAATACTAACCTATATTATTTTCGAGACTTGGAGGACCTATTTTGCCATATTACTAAACTCAACCGAGCCCTAGAGACTCGGTTTGTAAATACCTAAAGGTTATAAAACCCTAGGGACCACTATTGCCACATTTCTAAAGTATTATGAGCCCTAGGGGTGTTTTTGAAAGTAAAGGTAACGGATAAGGACTAACAAAGTAAAACATTTAACGAACGAAACCCTAGGGGTTATTTTGGAAGTTATTACTTTACAAGGACTAATGTATAAATTTAATTTAATTAAAACATTAATAAAGTTGTTTTATTAATAAATTAAATTAAGTTATATTTTCATTAATTAAATTAAATAAACTATTAGAGTTATTTACGACATTTTATAACGAATGAATTACGTTTGTACATTTGAAACCCTAAGAAAATTTGGTGAAACATATTATTTTCTTACGATCATTTAATTAAATAAAAATCTATTTAATTAATTTATTACACCTTGGTTGTACAAGCAGTTAGAATATATTTTTAGAAACTAAAAATATATTATTATCGATAACTTACTATAAGTTTAACGCTTAAACAATAGTAACACTTATTAATTCGTGATCATGCATTTTCATCAGTTACTTTTATGTGTGCATTTTTATTGTGCATATACTGAGACATATAAATTACTTAGGTAATTTCACTACTTCGTGATCATAATGTTCTAGTGCATTCAGTGACATTATCCCTACATCATCACTACTGAGGTGAGTTCATGGCCCCATTTTTTACTATTTTATAACTAGGGGAGAAAACATACTTAATTATTAATTATGAAAACGCTTACAGACAACAACAAATTACTGCCTATTGTTTGCCCCATTATTCCCGTGGAGTGTAATAGTTAATAGTGTAGCGCGAAATGTTATCGATAGATCTATCTGGGTATTGAGAACACCCGACCTGCGTGACTTGCTATCACGAAACGCTTAGGCCAAGCAACAGGTTTATTTCATTGTCGGACTGAGGGTCTCACATCAGGATATTTTTAGGCACTTGAGCATCATGTCTAGCATCTATTACAGGGCAATAGGAACTACTATAGTATGTGGCTTTATGCGTTGTTATCCCCGTGGTGTTTTGCATAACAATACTTTTACTTTATATAAAACCCGTGAATTCACCAACCTAGTGTTGACCCCCACATTTTACTTTCTATGTTTTCTCAGGAAAGTAAGCAAGTACTTGCATTGGATTCCAACATCATAGGAAGCATCATTTTTACCATCGGGCTGGGATTTTCTATAAATAATGTTTTCAAGACAAAATTAATTTGCACAATTAAACTCATGTAATATGTTTTAATGTCATTTAATGATCATTGCTCTATATACTTGTGATCCACCTTCAAAAGTAACACCCCAAACGTACCTTTCCGCTGCATTTGACCATTTGGGGGTGTTACATAACATAACTTATTTATATTAAATTACGTACATTTAAGAATAATATCTTTTATATCTAAGCATATATCTTTTGTGCATAGGCATAATATCAAATAGCAAATGAAGTCTAGCTCAGTTGGATGGATGCATTTGGTTATAGTCTCCATGTGGGGGAGGTCAAGGGTTCGACTCTTGTCATTCCCCATGTGGGGGATTTTCCTAGAATTGGCAGCCGGGTTTGAATCCCATCGCAATGTCTTGAATACCCTTAATGGGAAACTGGATGGCCAGCATGGGGTTGATATTCTCTTCGTGAGATGATTCGAACTCGGTTCGAGAGACTTGGTGCCTCGATGGCACGCACGATACTCTACTTTACCAAACTGCCGTTCAAAAAAAGGCATAATATCAAATAAGCATAAACTTACACATAATCATGGAGAGTAGCAGTACAGTCATCTGCATCATTCTGGTAGCAGCATTGGCTTCGGCATGGAGGACTTTCTTGAAATTATTTTTAAAGTAGTTATAGTCAATATTTTATTTCTTGTTCTCTATAACCATGGCTCTGAGTACCAATCTGTAATACCCCTGTTTTTACCTTTACGCAGCGGAACATTGAACTGGGGTATTACTTCATAGAACACAAGTCACAATAATAGAAAACAACTCAAAAGAGTGACAAAATCAACTTTCTTTATATATCATTGGAAATCAGAGTTTTACAATATAAGGTTTCCAAAATCTATAATAATTTCATTCTTGTGCCTCTTCATGCCATCCTCATGCTGCTTCATTCTAAAAATCTTTAAAACCTGAGATATATGCTTAGAATCAACACAATGGTTGAGTGAATTCATAGGTTTAAAATCATTTTGAACACAATATCCTTTTTCTAAGCAACGTTACTGTTCGTTCACATTAAACAATCAATTATTATTGCACTAGCTCATGCACCGCTACTAGACATACCAGAACCCAACAAAATGCCCATAAGCGGGCAGTCTGCCAAACTCCTGTATAAGCAAAATAAAGTGTATCCGTTTAGCCTAGGTTAGAGCCATCAGCATTCCAGCAAGTGCGATTTACCCAGATAGGGGATGTCAGTCCCCAAATAGTACTATTCACAATATTAGCGTTCATTAAATGATTAACGGTCATGATTAAAAAGGGACTTAATGGCAGAGTAAACGTACTGGTAATAATTATATCTGAGAAGTATACCAAAATACTTGTATTCCAGTTTAGCATATATCTCCCTCATGGGTTTTCAAATATTATAAAGTAGTACTTTAGTGAGGCTATAGACTCACCTGGGATCCACAGAGTCTGAGCTATATCAACAGCTTGATCTCACACAAACCTGGATTAGCACATATTTGTATAGTATCAAGTTTTTAATATTTTATTAAATCTTTCTAAGTATTTGGTTATATATTCTTTATTTAATATTTTGTTGTAAATCTAGCACCATTGTTCGGGCCATCATACTCATAAGCCATTCTATAAACGTTTGAGGAGCGAGGGCACTTTAAATCGTAAACCCAACCACTCAGTCAAAACGTAATATCGAGATGGAACATCTTTGTACAAAGATACCTACTAACATGATACTTCATTAATTTCTAATATTTATAAATTAATCTTCTTTAGTTTCAAAATTGGCAAAAATAGCCCTTTTAGTTATACTTTGGTATAATTACACTTTTAACCCCTTAAGTATATAGTTTTAGTATTTGCATTTTAAACCCTCAATCTATAAATTTAGGGTCTCAAACTTTCCAAAATTTATTATTATAGCTTATACTTTCATAAAATGATACTTTCGGCCAAAAATGTTAAATAGTTTCAAAAATGACAATTTTAGTCCATATACTTGTAAAATCACATAACAACCTCAAAAATAGACCAAATGATCTATGATTTTAAAATAAAGTTTCAATACACAATTATAATCATAAAAAAAACATTTATTTAGAATTATAGCTTTTGAAATGGGGTTTTCTTATTATTTCATGTAAATTACAAAACTATGATTTTAAGACATCTTTGACTTATAACTTTCATTTAAATTGATAAAATGACTTATTTTCTTTTAGATTATATTTATAACATAATTTTGGCATTATAAAAAGTCTAATATATCATTATAACAAGATCAAAGCATAGCTAACATATAAATTACCTAGGTAGCTCCAAAATGGCTCCTAATGGCTTCCTATGAACACTACTTGCTATCAAATCTTCAAGAGCTTCAATGGCTTCCTTATATACCTTTTTTCTGGTCTTGGTGGATGTCCTAACACATTTATTGAAGTGTTAATGGAGAATGGGTAGGAGGTAAAAAAGAAACAGGGTGCAAGTCTCTACTATGTCCATTCGCCCCTATTTATACTAGTTTCAAGCCTTAGCCTCCAAGGAGTGCTATGATGTGTGTAAGGATAAGATATTAGTGACTAAGGAAACCTAGGAAAGATCTATGCAAGTATAGGAGCTGAGTATACAAGCTAGTTCAAACCAATCTTCAACTTATGGCTATAAAGAGGTCATGGCTTGAAATGATAAGATTAATGATGTGTAGCACACAAGTAGGTGATACACCTACTTGTAAAATATCTCCTAAATATATATATGATTTGATCTAATTTTAAATTTATGAGGGAAAGGTTTTTGAATGAATTTTTGGAGGGAAAACATAAATCGGGTCCTAAATTAGGGCTTGTAACTTGTAACTTTGTAATTTTGGTGATTAAGGGTTTAGGAATGTGATTAGTGATGGATTAGGGTTTAATTAGCTTATATACATTGTAATTAAGAAGTTTGGTCTTTGGTTTTAAGTTTAGCAAAGGTTTGATGTGAAAAAAGGAAGAAAACTTAGGCGGGTTAGGGTATTTAATGATCTAGGGCTTAATCCTTGAAAAACTCATTATCCTTGGTTTATCTACTGATTTAAACTCATTTTATACTTCCTACATTTTCCTCAATGTTTTCATGAATTCCATACATTGGTTTTACTAAGTTATTCTAAGTAAACATGTCTAAAGGGTGAAATTACCTATTTTGACATGATTTATATGTAATGCATTGAAATCTTATACCTTTTGCATTAGGGTACTTGTATATTGTCTTAATATAATATTATAACCTTGATGAAGTGCTATGTGTGTTTTTAGACTTGTCCTAAAAGACTAGGTAGTGATTCTATGTAGATGTCTTAATATAAGGATTTTTAGGTCATTAATCCTAATGACTTTCTATCTTGGGTAATTAGGGTTTATATCCTTATGTACAATTATTCTAGGACTTATATGATATTTTTATGACTTCTATGGTTTCTACATTCTTGGTTTAAGGGTTTATATAGGTTTACCATATTCTAGGGATAATTATGGGAGCTTAAGATCATATGCTTTGATAACTTGTACCTTATGCTTTATTAACTTGTAACTTAACTTGAAATAAATGTATAACTTTAATATGATACTTATTTGAGTTTTATAATTAGTGGCAAAATATTATACTCTAATTCATTATAGAATGGATTTTATATACTAATCTTGGTTATAGGTCATTTACTTGTTATTAGCTTGAGATTAGTGAATATTAGTGTTTTGTGATTATTTACCTTTCCTTTATATGATAGATTATAATTATTATAGTGTATTTGATAATAGTACATAGATATTATGTAGTTATATTGCTTGAAACATTTTTTAATAAGGGTTTCTAGGTGATGATCTAGACTATTATGTATATTTACTTGTACTTAGCTTTGTATGGTTTGTCCTTACTATTCTTAGGCATTATTATGTCTTTAAAGTATAGTTTATAACTTGTTTATATTCCTTAATGACTTATTCATATGTACTTTCCATTCATAATTTATCATTCTTGAGTTTGCAACTCATTTTTACGGATTCTAGGGTTTCTAAGGGAATTTTGGGCATCCTAGTTATAAATGAGATGTTATTATCAATATTGAAGTTATAAGATTACTTTTAGATCTTAGACTTGACATATACATTGTGTTTAAAATATATAGGAATAAGTTGTTGTGGCAATTTGGGTTGTGAGAAGTAGTTTATCTTACCAAGTAAGGTATAAAAAGCAAAAAGTTCTAGCCAAATTCTCATATTGAGACAGTTATAGCTTATAACACATAAGTGAAATTTGAGGATTGTCACATGTAGGCTCCTAAAATTGACCTCTGACTAGTGGGTAGTCACCAGAGTCTTCCTAAACTAACAGTAAATTTTTATTCATTTCATTTCATGCATCATTGTTTTCTATTAAGTTTTTGGCTAAGTAATGGTTGGTACATGACTGGCCATATTCAATCGCATGTGCTTTTCATTTGAATTTTATTTTGTGAACCGACCCATAGGTATTCACCCTTGCTCATGTAAATTTCGTCTTGTGGACCGACCCATAGGTGTCCACCATTGCCAATGGCTGTTTTCGTTGGCTATGCCTTCATAAACTTTTTATGCATTTCTTATGTTTATCATATTTTTCTAACAAATTAATCATTTACTTGTTCCTCTTTTAAACTGTCAGATGGTCAACACACGAACTGAGCAGGAACGTGCTGCAGTTATCCAAGCAGCTCTGCAAGCTATGATTCTTCAGATCAGGAATCAGATCACCAGAACATCCTAAATCATAACAATCCTCCTCCTCTACCTGTTACTCTACACACCTGGCTGGAGAGATTCAACCAGCAGAAGCCTAGGGCATTTGAGAAAGCTAAGGTCCCATCTGATGCTGAAAATTGGATCTCACACATGGAGAAAATCTTCGATTTCATGAAATGTGATGGTGTGTACAAGGCACGTCTGGCTTGCTACAAGTTCAAAGGCGATGCACTAGCTTGGTGGAGAGCATACAAGCTGAAAAATGGAGGTGATGTATGGTTGGCTGCCTTGACGTGGGTGCAATTCAAGGAACTGTTCTATTATCAGTTCTACCCAATGGCTGAGCACGGCGTAAGAGGGACTACCATGCTATTAGTTAGAGAACTGGAGAGAACATCAGGGAGTTTATGTAGAGATTCCTCAGGTTAGCTAGATTTCTGGGCGTTTCTGCAAGTACAGCTGAAGAGCAAGCGAAGCACTTTCACTGGGCCCTTCACTCCTCGACTGCTGATCGGCTACTTAGTGCCACTTTCACCAATGTGTCACAAGTGGCAGACGCAGCACGCATCTTAGAGATTCTCCATGAGAGAGACGACTATGAGGAGCCAGCTCATCCTGAGAAGAGGTATAAATTTCAGTCATCAAGCGTTATCATCTTATTCCAATCTGTATGTTCATTTTATATCTTGTTCTATCCAATTTTATCTTTCAGACAAAATGGTGGAGACCGGTCCCAACCGGTCACTCAGCAGACGAACAACAAGGGCCACGGTTAAACTAATGACTGATACAGATCAGACAGGCGTAACGGTAATGACAATTATCATAACAATGCCAGTTATTCCAACAACAACGGGTACCTAAATTTCATAAACTCTTCTATGTTAAGTTTTTGTATGTCATACATGCTAACATCTCAACATCATAAACAGGAACTCTACGAGTGGGCATAACCAGAATACTAAGGGTCAGCAGCCTAATAACTCGTCTTCATCTGATAATATATCTTAAACTTTCAGTGTAGTCATGTTTATGCCTAAATAATCATGTCTCACGCATATCTTCTTAAACAGGCTCTCAAGTAGCGAGGGTAACTCCTGGAGGTTATACCCATCCTATCTGCACTACTTGTCGTTGTAGACATCCTAGACCATGTCGCCGGGCTGTCGGCGTTTGCTTTAAATGTAGACAACTAGGTCACATGTTGAAGGACTGCAAGAAGGGAGAGACGGTCGTTACTTCTGGTACTACTCTTCCTAAACCACCAGCTTCAGGTCGTGTCTACACTACCACCAGAGATCAGGCGAATAAGTCGACAGGTACTAATAAGTGTGTAAACACTTATCCTTTTACCACTTATTTGCAATAATAACAAGACCAAAACGTGTATTTTATGTCGTAAAAGTCGGAATTTTGCGTGGTTTGTGTTTTTATTGTGTTTCAGGATAAAAATATGAAAAAGGAAGAAAACATGGGCTATCACGGGCTTTTATCGAAGAAAAAGACAAAAGACGAAGTCAAAAGATCAAGAGTGAAAGAATAACGGAAGTCCAAGGCCTATTTTGAATATTTATCGAAAGAAAGTCTAAAGACGGAAGTTTAATGAAGTCGAAGAACTCAAGTCTAATAGAAGAAGAAAATTATAAGACAAGTTCAATTTATATCGACAAATCCCGAGACGACGTCGAGAAAGACAAAGAATTTAAATCGAGTCGAGACGAAAAGAAAGAAAAAGGAAGCAACACATGCACTCCCCACCTCCTATATATACCCTCCTAATGTGTCATTAGGAGGGTGTTAGTTATTAGTTCATTTTTTTACTTTTTTTAGTTTTAATTTTAGAGAGAGAAAGTGTTTAACTTTCTCTCACTAGAACTTCATCTTGTCTTTCTTTCATGTTTAAGCTTTAATTCAATCTTGTATTTTGGAATCTTTAATCTACACGTTCAAGTTAATCTTTTCATCTTTAATCTCTTTCTACCTTTCTTAATTTTTATTTGATTTTGTCTAGTGATAATCTTAATGTTTATGAGATCAAAAAGTATATCTTTTGGTTTCTATCTAAGTTTTATATGGATTAAGCTTTGAGCTTATCATGCTTATTGGCTTATTTGTATTTAGCTTATTTGTTTTAAAGTTTTCTTAAAGGTTTTGTCTTTTTAAAGTTTGATTTAAAAGTTGCCTATTTAATGTTTTGAAAAGTTCTATTTCGTTCTTATTTAGTTTGTTTCATTATAGATTTGATAAAGTTTTGGATTGTGCTTATTAAAAAGTAGCTTATTAACTTGGCTTATTGCGAATTTCATTCCATCGGAAAAGGGTTTCCTTTTCCGAACAATATTCCGACAGCTTCATTATTATTCTGATACTTTGTATCGGAAAAGGGTTTGTGATTCCGATTGATATTCCGACTAGCATTCCGATTGTTTTCTTTTTTGGTATATTCCGATAGGTTGTTTTCCGACAGAGTGTCATTCCGATAGCTTTCGATTTTCAACATTCCGATAGGATTTCCTTTTACATATTCCGACGAATTATTCCGATAGTTTTTCATGATTATTATTCCGATGCTTTCATTCCGACCATATTCCGATGGTGTATTCCGACGGATTGAGTTTTTATTTTCTATTTACTTTCTTTTATTTTAATTTCCAATTTAACTTTTCCAGCATTTTTTTACTAAGTTTTTATTTTTACAAAGTTTTAAGTTTTAAGTTTAAAGTTTTAAATTTGTTTTTTTTAAGTTTTAAATCATTTATTTTTAACTCGTAATTTTTAGTTTAATTTTTAAAGCTTTTATTTTTACTAAACGACATTTTCATATTTGCTTTTAGTTTAAAATAGATAAATACACCACTCTAATTTTCCACCAAGAACAACTGAGTCGCACTTTCAACTTGTAATTAATTCGAAAAGACTGGAACAACGAATCTTTTTTATACGAGGTAAACCCTTGTATTAGGTACCATTACTGGCATTCTTTTTATGTACGAACATGTTGCCTGTGTTTTATTCGATACGGGTGCTATTCACTCAGTTATATCCACTAGTTATGCTTCCCATATTAATAAGACACCTACACCACTAGAGAACATATTAAGTATATCTACGCCAATGCGAGACTCTGTGCGCATTGCCCATGAATACAGAGAACTTCCCCTATAATTTGATGATAAGGTTCGCCCAGTAGACACATTTCCTTTGGATATGTGCGAGTTTGATCTAATCTTAGGCATCGACTGGTTAGCTAAACACCATGCCACTATCGATTGCCATATGCACCGGGTTATATTCGGCGACTCCAAGCTCCGGAGTACATTCATAATGGTTTCATACCAGGAAAGTCTGTACAAGTCATTTCTACCTTACAAGCCCGTGCTTTATTAGCTCATGGTTGTGGAGGCTTCTTAGCTACGATTCAGTATATTACTGTCAAAGCTCCATCGATCCAATATCAACCAGTTGTTTCTGAATTTCCTGATGTATTCCCAGAAGAACTTCTGGGTATACCACCTATCCTCGAAGTAGAGTTTGGCATTGAGCTCATCCTAGGAGCTCAACCAATCTCCAAGGCTCCTTATCACATGGCTCCCATAGAGCTCAAGGAGTTAAAAGACCAGCTGTAGGAGTTACTATAGCGAGGTTTCATCCATCCGAGTGTATCACCACGGGGTACACCGGTACTTTTCGTCAAGAAGAAGGATGACAGCATGCGTTTATGCATTAACTATCTTGAGCTGAACAAGATTATGATTAGGAACCGTTATTTATTGCCGCGTATCGATGATCTTTTCGACCAACTGCAAGGTGCCAAGCACTTTTCCAAGATTGATCTACGATCCGGTTATCATCAGCTGCGAGTGAAAGAGCAGAATATTCTTAAGACTGCTTTTAGCACAAGATATGACCACTATGAGTTCGTAGTCATGCCTTTCAGACTTACCAATGCTCCAGCGGTATTCATGGACTTAATGAACCGCGTCTTCCATGAATTTCTAGACAAATTTGTCATTGTGTTCATCGACGACATTCTCATCTTCTCAAAATCCAAGGAAGAACAAGAGGAACATCTTCGAACTGTGCTACGGATTCTTCGCCAGAAGCAATTGTATGCTAAATTTTCTAAGTGATAATTTTGGTTAAAAAAGGTGCCATTTCTGGGCCACATTGTCTCCGCATAAGGGATCACCATGGATCATGCGAAGGTTGAAGCTATCACTAAATGGCCAAGACCGACGTCTACAACTAAAGTTCGTAGTTTTCGGGGCTTAGCTGGTTATTATCGAAGATTTGTGGAGAACTTTTCAAGGTTAGCCTTGCCTTTGACCAAGCTGATGCGTAAGGGAGATAATTTCGTCTGGAATGATGAGCAGGAGAAGAGATTTGAAGAACTTAAGCAGTGGTTAGTATCTGCACCTATTCTTACTCTCCCATCTAGCACAGGTGGATTTCAGATTTATAGCGATGCTTTGGGTAAAGGACTTGGCGGTGTACTCATGTAACATGGGAAAGTGATTGCATATGCATCACGTCAGCTTAAGCCTTATGAGGAGAATTATCCTACCCACGATCTGGAACTAACAGCAGTTGTCTTTGCACTCAAAATCTAGAGGCACTACCTATATGGTGAATCATGTGACATCTTCACTTATCACAAGAGCCTCAAATACATATTCACTCAACGAGAGCTAAACATGAGGAAGGTGGTTGGAACTACTCAAGGACTACGACATCAATCTTCAGTACCATCCCGGTAAGGTGAATGTAGTAGAAGATGCTCTCAGCAGGAATTCAGACATGGTTGTTGGTATTAAGATAGAAGAAGAGATCATACGTGACCTAGAGCGATTAGACATTGAGTTCTTAGTATGAGGACAACATAGGTACTGGGCTAATATAAAAATTGAGCCAGACTTAATCTCTCAAATCAAGGCAGCTCAGAAGGATGATGGTGAGATTTGGGCTATTATTCAGAATCTTGATCGGCAGACAGAACTTTGTGTAGACGAAGATGGCATCATATGGCAGGGAATCAAGTTATGTGTTTCGGATGATCAGACACTCAGAGAAGCTTTACTGACTCACAGCTCTCCATTCTCTATTTATCCAAGATCCACCAAAATGTACCATGATCTCAAACAGCATTTTTGGTGGAGTGGCATGAAGCAGGATGTTGCTACTTTCGTTTCCAAATGTCTAACCTGCCAGCAGGTTAAGATAAAACATCAGCGGGCTAGTGGCTTACTACAACCGTTAGAGATTCTCGAATGGAAGTGGGACAAAATCTCCATGGATTTCATCACCGGACTTCCACTGACTTAAGGAAGCATGATGCTATATGGGTCATAGTCGATCGTTTAACCAAGTCAGCTCATTTTCTTCCAATTCGCAAAGATTTCTCAGTTAGTAAATTGGAAGATATATTTCTTTAGGAGATCATGTGACTACATGGTACTCCACCAGATATCATATCCGACAGAGATCCTTGATTCACGTCTAAATTCTAGAAAGGTTTGCAGAAAGCTTGGGGCACCAGACTTAAGCTTAGCACAACCTTTCATCCTCAGACCGATGGTCAGTCAGAGCGTACCATTCAGACCTTAGAAGACATGCTGCGAGCTTGTGCATTAGAATGGACAGGGAGTTGTGATGACTACATTTGCTTGGTGGAGTTTGCTACAACAATAGTTGGCACGCGAGTATTAAGTGTGTACCTTTCGAGATGCTTTATGGCAGGAAGCGTCGTGCTCCAATCTGCTGGGATCAAGTTGGAGAACGAATCATTGAGGGACCAGAAATGATAGAGGTGACCAATAAGAAGGTTGCCATCGCCAAGGCGAAGCTGCAGGAAGCTCGTGCTCGTTAGAAGATCTATGCTGATAAACATCGTAGAGCTTTAGAATTCCAGCCTGGTGAACATGTTTTCCTTAAGGTATCACCAACACGTGGCATCAAGCGTTTTGGACTCAAGGGCAAGCTCAGTCCTCGTTTCATCGGACCGTTTGAGATCCTTGTTGGAAATACGTTTTACGCATTTAGAAAGTCTCGGTCACTCCAACCATGTAGTTATAGGCTCGTAGTTAAGTTAAGTAGTATTTATTACATAGCCCGACCCATGAGCATGTTCATGGGCCGGAAGCCCAAGTCCTTTAAGGACTTGGGGTATTTAAACCTCTTTCCACCATGGAAAGAGGTGTTGGTTGTTTATTTCTCTCATTTCAATATATGTGTTTTCTTTCATTTCTCTCTCTAACTTTCTCTCTCTAGAAAAACATCAACCCCCTTGTTTCACAAGATTATCATTGTTCTACAATTGGTATCAAGAGCATGGGATGAGATAAAGGCTTGTTCTTTGTGTTGAGTTGTGTATTTACATTCGTAGATCATAAACTACCTTTTTGGCCGAAACTTCCAAATTTTTTTCGTTTGATCATAGTGATAAGTAGTGTAACATAGGAATTTGGGCTTAAACGTGTTCTTGGTATCTTAGATTTCATTAAAACTTCAGGTTTCTTGGATCAAAAGTGCAAGAAAGTGTGTTTTTCTTCATTCTGAAATTTCAGCAGACGCCTCCATCGGAAAGTACAAAAGGTACTTTGGCCTCCATCGCAATACCTTAACCATCGGAAAGGGTTAGGGTACTACTTTGCGATCGTTTGATCTTCATTACTTATTCCGATCTGAATCATTCCGATAGCTTTTGCGATCTGAGATTCCGACGGGTATAAGGAAGGTGTGTTAAGTCGTTACTCTGCTCAAATTTTGTTAACCACTTTGCGATCTGAAGCATTCCGATAGACATCGCATTGCGATCTGAATCATTCCGATAGACATCGCATTGCGATCTGAAACATTCCGATACCATCATCATTGCCACAAGGTTACATTGCGATCTAAAATCATTACGATCTGAGCTGATTCCGATAGTGAGACTTTCCGATCTAGGTATTCCGACAGAAAGAACATTGCGATAGAACTGGTTTAAGATACTTAGTGGATTTTCTTCTATTTGGCATTTAATTTGGAAACGTTCAAAAGCTAACACTACAACAAGATAACAATACTTTTTAGTTAACAACACAAAAAACTCATAACCTTTATTTCATTGTTCGATCATCTTTGATAATCTTATTCAAGGGATCACAAAATGAATTCACATTCATTTATGCCAACTATGACTTCACTCACCGATATATCGATCATTTCGGGTACCGATACTCGCCCGCCTTTGCTCATCAAAGACTTATTTGAATCATGGCAAAGTCGAATGAGAACATACATCATGGGCAAACAAAGTGGTCGACTTATGCTAGAATCAATTGACAAAGGTCCATTAGATTGGGGAGAGGTTACCATCAACAATGTGACAAGGCCAAGGCAGTATCATGAGTTAACCGATGCCAACAAAGCTATTGCAGATGCCGATGAAAGGGCTGTGCAAACAATTCTTCAAGCCCTTCCACCTGATATCTTCAGAATGGTGAGTGAACATAAAGTGGCTAAGAATCTTTGGGATCGACTTGCGGTTTTGCTACAAGGGACATCTCTCACTAAGCAAGAACGAGAATGTCAATTATATGATTTGTTTGATAGATTCCAATACATTCCAGGGGAGACTCTTCATGATTTTTACTGGCGTTTTACTACTCTGATGAATGACATGAATGTCTATAATCTAAGGATTGAACAATTTCAGTTAAACACCAAGTTTTTGAACACACTACCCCCTGAATGGAGTCAATATGTGACGGATGTCAAAATGATTCGTGATCTACACAAGTCCAATTTAGATCAACTATATGCTTTCTTACAACAACATGAGAAGCATGTGATCCAAAACCGAATCTCTCAAGGACCTTATCATGAACCAATGGCATTATTGGCAAATCATCCTACACTGTCATATCACAACTCTCAGCTTGCTGTAGGACACAAATCTTCATATCAACCTGTGTATCAAACACCAAGCTTTCCATAGTACTCGATTCTGCCACCGCCACCAACATCTTATCACCAACAAGCAACATCATCATCACAAGGAGCTTCACATCAGTATTCACCGTATCAACCTCCCACCAACCCTGTTAGTACCTATCCACAACTCGAGGCTCCTCAACATCATTACTCACATCAAGAAAGTGTTCCAACCAATCAGTTTGTTGCTCAACCAGCATCAGCATTATACTGTGAAGATGACATCCCTGTCCCTGAATTTAAACAAGGAGATAGCCATACTGAAGTCCTAGCTCTGTTGTCTGCATTTTTAAGTCAAACTTTAAACAAAAGAGGTTACCGAGGTTCAGCACCAACTAACAATCAGTTAAGGAACTCGTCTAACTCTCGACAACAGGCAACAATTCAGGACGGCAGGGTCATGGTGCAACCACTTCAAGGGAGATCAAATTCGTCTAATGCTGGTGCACGTTCATCCAATACTACGGCTACAAGGGCCAACAGCACTGGTAAAATGAAGGTGGTTATTTGCTACAACTGCAAAGGGGAAGGGCACATGGCCCAAGAATGCAAGCAGCCTAAGAGGAGAAGGGACGACACTTGGTTTAAGGAAAAGATTTACTTGGTGAATGCTCAAGCCCAAGGTCGTGAGCTTGATGAAGAAGAATTGGCATTCCTTGCAGATCCAAGAGTAGCGGAAACTGATCATCCCACAACAGTCATCACCAACAATGCTGCTTATCAATGTGATGATTTGGATGCATATGACTCGGATTGTGATGATTTTAACACCGCTAAAGCAGCTCTTATGGCAAATCTTTCACTCTATGGGACTGACACCATTGCTGAGGTACCAAATACTGCTACAAATACTAGCATTGTACCTTATCAAGTTGAGCAAATGTCTGAGTATTCGGAAGAGCCTCCGGTGGTTAGTAATTCAATCGATGAGACAAACAATGATAGCAATAACATTGCAAGTCCTCAGATTTTGAGTGAACCACAACCGGAAGCTCCTATGACTATTAATTCGTCTGCTCAACCTGATTTGGTTATGGTCCCTGCATCTTTGCTTAGCATAATGAATATTGCAGTCCGTGAAACCCTTAATGCTAATCAGACTTTATCTGCTGAGCTTGCTTTGCATAAAGACAAGGTAAAAACCTTGGAAATGACTCCTGTGTCCACTACCTTAACCAATCCTGAATTTGATAGGTTTAGGAAAGTTCAAATGGACAATCTGCTTGAAATTGAAAGTTTAAGAGCAAACCTTTCGAATGAGCTTAAAGAAAAAGAGTCAGTCGTCACTAATTTTCAACAACTTCAAACAGATTTTGAAATTCTGGAATCCAAACAGCTTGAACTGGAAATTAAGACGTCTAACAGAATAAAAGAAACGGAACTTAAGCTTTTAAAACAATATACCGCTTCACATCTAGTACACTTGTTTCATGCTTCATTTAAAGAGTTCAACTTATCGCGTCTCATAGACTTACCACCTAACCCGGGTTATGCAAAGCAAGCACTTAACCACAACCCCCGACTGTATGATGCAACAAAGTTAGGTTTGGCATTAGACCCGATAGTGTTCTCAAGTGATTCTATATCACCATACGATGAAAAGCAGTTAAAATTACTTTTGACATATCCTGAATATGATTATGCTTCAATGAATGCAAAAAATGCCACAATAGATCTTAGAACTCGTTTCAATATGAAAAAGAAAACTCTCCAAACATCCACTTTCATGCCGACTAGAGAATGCCTTAGTATAATTCCTACACTTGTCAACTCGGACAAACCAAAGGAAATTCCTAAGAATCTTCCCCCGATTAGTACGGTAAGGCTCAGTATTGAAGAGATTGGGCAATACCTTACCGATTTTGACAAGGTCATCTTGGAATGTACGACTTCAACAGCTCAAACTGCTGGAGAATGGGCATTCGAACACATGAAATCGGTGTTTGAAGAAGCGATCGTTCCGTTTGTGAACCATATTAAACAAGGAGTCTATGATCTAGTGTGTAATTTACAATTTGAGCTTGGTGAAGTTCAAAAAGTTTTCAATAACATGGATGATGCTTATGAACAACACTTAATTGAAAAGGAAAAGATTTTATCAGAATATGACTGCTTTTTAGAACATATGGTGTCTCTTGAAGTGATGCAAGTTGTTACTACTCAATATACTCGTGAAATTTCATCTACTGTGAATATTTGTGATGATGTGCATAAATCTGTGAATAATATTGAACATGTGAATACTGTAGAAAATCATTCTTGTCATGAATCCAACGCTGAATTTTTAAAGCTTCAGGATTCATATAATACACTTTCAAAAAGTTTTAACGAGCTTCAACAACATTCTATATCTCTTGAAATTGAGAATCAATCTATAAATGAAACTCTTTCAAAACTAAATGAAGGTGGGAACTCCGTTGAGACAAGTGACAAGATGATTCAGATGGTTCAAAATTTAGAAGATGAAATGATGAGACTTAAGAGAGAATTAGTAGAAACAAAAACGGAACTAGAGGCTGCAGAGGCTAATAATCATGTCCTAGAAACAAGAATTAATTCTATACTAGGAGAGTGTGAACAAGTAAGGCAGGGAGACTCACAAATTTCTGGTTCAATAGAAGAACACATCGCGTTTAATGCGACAGAGCGAAAGTCTTTAATTGACAAACTGAACAAGAAATGTGAGGAAACCTCTGACCTAAAAATTCAGCTCATAGATAAAAACATGGTTTTGGCCGAGTTAAAGGAGACACTTCTTGTCACCCGACAAGAAGTTGTTGATAACTTAGCTACTGACTCTGCACCGTCCACTAGTGCTCCAACAACCAAGTCAGTAGTGCTTTATAAGAATCCACTTCACAAGAGAAACCAGGTTACCTATGATGATTATATGAGGAATGCCATTAAGCATGTCGATCTTCTTAGGGATATTTTAGACGATCTGTATGCCTTAGATCCCTCAAGTAGCGACTATTATTCGGCTCATGAATATGTTAAGCGAGTTCAATATTGCCTAGCATATTTGCAATACATAGGTACACCAGGTTCTGCACTACTTAATAATAAGCCCATTGCAGTCACTCCATTCAATAAGACTCCAGGAGCAAAACCGTCATTGACACTATCAAGCAAGGCACCTTTAAAATCTGTCACTAATGTTCCCTTGGCTTCTACAGGAGTAAAAGTGTCCACTAAGGCTAAAGGATCTCGAGGAAAGAAAGATAGGATCAAGCCTTCCACTAATAGGACTGAGAAGAAGAAAGTAGAAGTGCACCCTAGGAACGTTGTTTCAGTTTTAAATAAAAAGAATCATGTAGCTAAGAAAAAAGGTCCTCTTTATGAGTGGAAACCTAAGCAAAGTGTGAATTCTAATGCTAAATGTTGGAATTGTAACGAATGTATGTTTTCTAAGCATCATGATTTATGCCTTATTGATCACGTGAATGAAATGCATGCTATTAAGAACAATCTTGAATGGAAGCCAACAGGTAAGAAATTTACTCACGTTGGGTGGCAATGGAAACCCACTGGTAGGACCTTTACTGCAAATGGAACTACGTGCCCTTTAACTAGGATCACATCCACGGAAGTTAGGTCTAAGCGTCCTTTAAATAGGAACACTAGCACTAAGAAAAGGAACAAGCGCCCTTTAACTAGGTCTGCCCCCACTAATGTGCCTACCAGTGATAATGTCCCCAGTCACAAAGTACCTCAGAATACTAGACAACTAGAATCTAAGCCAATCACTAGCAAGAAAATCTGGAAACCTAAAGTTTTGTCTGATAGCAAATCTAAGATAACTATATCTGTACCTGCTAACTCAGAAGAACAATTAGAATCCGATACATCGTCTATGTTTGGTAAAATTTTCAGGTCGTCCAAATTATTCTTTGGTATTTGGACTCGGGGTGCTCCAAACATATGACTGGAGACCGCTCGATGCTCAAAAATTTCGTCAGCAAGTTTCTAGGAACGGTCAAATTCGGCAACGACCATATTGCAAAGATTATGGGTTATGGTGAATATCAAATTAGGAATGTCACGATTTCAAGGGTTTACTATGTAGAGGGACTTGGTCATAATCTATTCTCAGTAGGACAATTCTGCGATTCTAACCTTGAAGTGGCCTTTCGACAACATACTTGCTTCATTCGCGATCTTGCAGGAAATGATTTGTTAAAGGGTTCTCGAGGGGATAATCTATATACTTTGTCTATTCAAAACATGATGGCCGCCTCTCCTGTTTGCTTACTCTCCAAAGCATCTAAGACCAAGTCATGGTTGTGGCATCGTCGGTTATCTCATCTTAATTTTGATGCTATCAACCATTTGGCTAGAAACGAACTTGTTCGTGGTCTTCCGAAACTAAAGTTCGACAAGGATAATTTATGTTCCGCATGTTCATTGGGGAAAAGCACCAAGAAATCTTACAAACCTAAAGCAGAAGACACCAACCAAGAACCACTGTATCTTTTGCACATGGATCTTTGTGGGCCAATGCGTACAGCTAGTGTGAGTGGTAGAAAATACATCCTCGTAATAGTGGATGATTTCTCAAGGTTTACATGGGTAAAGTTTTTAGCATCTAAGGATCAAGCACCAGAGTGTATCATTACCTTCTTAAAAATGATCCAAGTCCGTCGGAATGCTACTGTTCGCCGCATTTGGACTGATAACGGCACTGAGTTCGTTAATCAGACTCTTCGAACGTATTACGAAAAGGTTGGTATTTCTCATGAAACATCTGTGGCTCGCACTCCACAACAAAATGGTGTCGTTGAAAGACGTAACCGTACACTGATGGAAGCTGCTAGAACTATGTTAATTTATGCGAATGCTCCCTTATTCTTATGGGCAGAAGCAGTGGCAACCGCATGTTATACCCAAAACCGCTCAATCATTCGCAAACGTCATGGTAAAACTCCATATGAGCTTCTTCATGGACATAAACCCGATATTTCCTTTCTTCATGTGTTTGGTGCACTTTGCTATCCAAATACAAATAGTGAAAATCTGGGAAAACTTCAACCGAAGGCTGATATTGGAATTTTCATTGGCTATTCACCTGCAAAGAAGGCTTACCGGATTTATAACCGTCGTCTTGGCAAGATTGTAGAAACTTTGGATGTCGATTTTGATGAGCTGACAGCGATGGCTTCTGAGCAACACAGCTCTGAACCCGCTTTACACGAGATGGGAACCGGTACAATCAGTTCCGGCTTACTTCCCAACAACCCTACTTCTCCATCATTCATACCACCAACAAGGTCCGAGTGGGATAAGTTATTTCAACCTATGTTTGATGAATTCTTTGATCCACAGAGTAATGATTCTTCAGTACCCGTAGCAGTGGTTCCGATTCCCGTAGTTGTTGCTCAAGATAATGGAAATGAATCCGAGGCAACTACTGTTACTCTTGATCAAGATGTACCATCCCCTACCAATTCTCAAACAACACCTGAATCATCACCCCCACTCGTTCCTAATGATGTTGAAGAGGAATTATATGATCACGATCTGGAATACGCTCACTTACAAGAGCTTCCTTTCTTTGGTTCACACATACCTGATGACCCTACGGGTGCGTCTACTTCAGAGGAAGCTCCTGCAATCGTTCACTCCCGTCCACCAAGGATTGAAACTCATAACACTAAATGGACAAAGGATCACCCAATCCGAAATATTATTGGTGACATCGATCGACCAGTCTTAACACGTCATCAACTCCAAGAACATGCATTATATTGCTATTTTGATGCATTTCTGTCAGACACTGAACCTAAAAACTGGCAACAAGCCATGACCAAATCATCATGGATTGAAGCAATGCAAGAGGAACTTAATGAATTCCAACGTCTTGAAGTGTGGGAATTAGTTCCGTTACCCAGCAACGTGGAAATCTTAACACTGTTGTGGGTATACAAGGTTAAGCTTGATGAGTTAGGTAGTGTGCTGAAAAACAAAGCTAGATTGGTCGCTAGAGGTTACAAACAAGCTTTGGGTATCGATTTTGAAGAATCCTTTGCTCCTGTTGCACGATTGGAGGCAATTAGACTATTCCTTGCTTATGCTGCTCACATGAATATGATCGTCTACCAAATGGATGTTAAGACGGCATTTCTTAATGGTGAATTAAGGGAAGATGTCTATGTAAGCCAGCCGAATGGATTCGTCAATTCAGAGTATCCTAATCATGTGTATAAGCTCAAGAAGGCTCTTTACGGGTTGAAACAGGCTCCACGCGCGTGGTATGATCTCTTATCGATGTATCTCATCTCCAAAGGCTTCTCCAAAGGCAAAGTGGACCCCACATTATTCATTCTCAAGGAGGACAACGACATGATACTGGTACAAATTTATGTTGATGATATAATATTTGCTGCTACTAATCAACGTTTGTCTGACCGTTTTGAGAAAATTATGTCCACACGCTTTAAGATGTCAATGATGGGTAAAATTTCATTTTTTCTAGGGTTGCAAATTTCTCAGAATCCCAGAGGCATCTTTATTAATCAATCCAAATTTGCTCTTGAATCCTTAAAGAAATATCACTTTGAAAACTGTGACCCCGTGGATACTCCAATGGTGGAGCGATCCAAGTTAGATGAAGATAAGGAAGGGATAGCTGTCGATCCTAAACTTTACCGTGGAATGATCGGCACCCTTCTCTATCTGACTGCTAGCAGGCCTGATTTGCAATTTGCTATAGGCATGTGTGCCCGGTATCAGGCTCGGCCTACCGAAAAGCACTTACATGTTGTGAAAAGGATCTTTCGGTATCTAAAAGGAACACTTAATCGTGGTCTGTGGTATCCGAAGGATTCTTCTATTGCATTAATTTCATATGCAGATGCAGATTATGCCGGGTGTCAAGATACAAGACGTAGCACTTCTGGCAGTGTGCAACTCCTTGGAGATAGACTTATCAGTTGGGCATCAAAAAGGCAGAAAAGCGTTGCGATATCAAGTACGGAGGCTGAATACATAGCTATGTCCGGTTGCTGTGCTCAAGTTCTTTGGATGAGATCACAATTGACTGACTATGGCCTTGGTTTCAACAAAATCCCGATGTACTGTGATAACAAAAGTGCAATCGCTCTATGCTGCAACTATGTTCAACACTCTCGAGCAAAGCACATTGACATCCGCTACCATTTCATCAAGGAGCAAGTGGAAAATGGAGTGATCGAACTATACTTCGTCAACACTGAGTATCAGCTGGCAGATATATTCACAAAGGCCTTAGATCGAGCACGCATCGAGTTTTTGATCGAAAAGCTAGGCATGAAATCTTTTTCACCAGCGACACTTAAGGAGTTGGCAGAAGAGTCTGAAGAATAGTACTGGTAAACTATTCTCGAGTATCCTTTTGATCGTGATCTTGTATATTATAGTACATACTTAAACCATCAAAAGCAAAATACAAAAATATAAAACCAAGAAAAACCATAAAAAATATAAAACCAAGAAAAACCATAAAAAATATAAAATCAAGAAAACCCAAAAATATTTTTCGTTTCAAATCGGGCATGTCTTTTAGTACGGTAATATTTACGGCTTTAGAAATGTCGATTACTATTGACACGGCGCCATAAATAGAGTCCGTATAAAAGTTGTACAAGTTTTAAAACATGCCCATTATGGCTTGTAGTTATTTCTGACTGCAACCCGCTTTTCATATTAAAGTCACGTATTTCTTTTGAAAACGTTGGCTCACAACGGGAATTAAGTTTCTCGGGCAAGGTTTTACTTTAAAACCTTGTAAGGGGCCAAGTTTACTTAATAACTTGGTCTAACACAAATTCGTGTACGTTTCAGTGCACTTATCTTGTTTAAATAAGAGAAATCTTATTTCCACCAGAATCGTTCTATACAATCACTTAATCGGCAAATGTCCTCATTAATAGTTGTGTCCCTAATATCTTTGATTACAGCTCTTTAATTAGAAAACGGGTCAGGGATTAAGGGGGAGCAAATATTAATTCTTTAAAGTTAACAAATTTGGTCGTTCAACAGGTTACTCAGAAAATATTAGCTACCCATCATCTTCAGTTACGCTATGTGTGCTATGTGTGAATTAAGTATAATCTGGATAGGTCATTAACATTTTGGCGAAAAGTATTTGTGTTTGTGATTGGGAATAAGTTTCTTATGTGCCAAGATAACTTGCACTTTCACTTACAAAATAGGGGGACTCGTTTTGCAATTTGGCAATAATGGGAGGGGCTTGAATTAACTTTGACCAAGTCAACAACAAACCCCCCCCCTATCTCTCCTTCCCGTCGCATTTCAAACACACACAAAACACAGTTCTCTTTCTGCCATTGTTAAGGATCTCCAAAGCTTTAACTTGATTCAAGACTGATCAAGTGCTTCATTATCTAGGTAAATCTATTGCTTATTAACAATCGTCAAACTTGTTTCATCATCAATCAAACATAGAAACTACTGTCTCAAATCTTTCGATTTAGGGTTGTAATTTTTGCGATGAACATGTAATTTTAGTGCTGGGATTTGTTAAGGATACCTTTTTACACAATGGTTTTGTTCAGAATCGCTTAAAACGCTGCCTAAAACTCCAGATCGTGAAGTCAAACATGAGATCGAATCCCAGTCACGGATTTCGATGTAGATTGCGATACTGCTTTGCGATGACATCATTGCGATGAGTCATTTCGATGATTCGTTGCGATGGGTTATTGCGATGAGTTATTACGATGACTCATTGCGATACTCATTGCGATGAGTCATTGCGATGGTTCTATTGCGATGGGTTGTTGCGACGAATCATTCCGATGGTTCGTTGCGACAGGCTCATTGCGATGGACTTTCGTTGATTCATTGCGATGGAATGTTGCGATGGCACATTCCGATGTGTCATTGCGATGGTTTCGCACCATGTATTGCGATAGGGTATATTGCGATGATTATTCAGTTATTCCGATGGAAAGGCACATATTGCGATAGCCTTAGATATTGCGATAGGATTTCATTAGGATTACGATGATTGTTTCATTGCGATGGTATGGCTAGGATTCTGATAGTTTGCTACATTGCGATGGAATTTGGTCTCTTATTCTTATGCTAATTGCCTTAGGATATACCATGAGTTCCGCCTAGATTGCACTAATCCTTCTTTAGCTTTAAGTTCTTTAGGGCCATTTATACGAAACCAAGTGTTGTTGAAATAAGCCAATTTTTATCTCATAAGAATACTTGAACGGTTTCTTATTACAAAAGTTCATCTTAGTTAATAAGTTGATTCCGATGTAAACAAAAGAGATACAAATTACTTACTCAATATCTTGGGTTTATGTTTCCAGGCCATGGCAGACAAAGCTTCATCTTTGTTCAAGCCCACTATCATTTGGATTGAGGGTAATCCTACAATTCCTGACGTAGTGGTTGAAACTAAATCAAAACCCACTGAAGTTTTGGTTGAAATCAAACCAAGACCTACTGAGGTGTTAGTAGACATCAAACCCAAACCTACTGAGGTAGTGGTTGAAACTAAATCAAAACCCACTGAAGTTTTGGTTGAAATCAACCCAAAACCTGTTGAGGTTTTGGTCATGACCACCAAGAAATCCAAATATTGTAAGAACTAAGGCTAGGACGGTATCTCCTTAGAATAAAATTATCACTGGCATTCATGCTATTTTCCTAAGTGCATTGCTATATGTAAAGACCTTGTTCATCTGATGTATGTGTGAATGTTGTGGTAATAAGTGTAATTATATTTTTCCTGTGTTTTAAATTGGCATTGATTGAATATATCTACATATGTTGTATGTATCATTTGTGAATATGTCATCAAAGCAGGAAAATGTCAATCACCGAGGAAGAACAACGACTCCGTGATCTTGAACTTGTCCCACTCAGTCATAGGCTCCCATATGCTGAGAACAACACTAGGTTGCAAGATGATTTTGATCCGGTTTTACCTGCTTTCAAAATAGCCACGGATATCCTAGACATATCACCCATCAGCGACACACTCAAACGTACTGCATCTGTTCCCGAAGTCTACATCCATGAATTCTGGAATACTGCATCTTTCGATAACAAGATCATATCTTTCGAACTGAACAAAACACCAAGGGTACTCAACTTGAGCATTTTTAGGAAATTGTTTAAGCTCCCTAGGTTGGCACAAGGAGAACAATTTGTGCCTAACCCAAAGAATGATGAAGTGCTTCGAGTTATTCGTGCCATGAATTATGAGGGTGAAATTAACAGTCCATCACAATTTAACACTTCACACATAGGGCAACCCTGGAAAGCAATTATCACCATCATCGTCAAGTGTCTCACTGGGAAAACTAGGGGCACCGATGCAATGCGACCACCACAGGCTCACTTATTTTGGGGATTGTATACTGCATCAAAAGTCGATTATGCACTTCTTCTCTGGCAAGAATTTTGTTATCAGATTACTGGAACAAAGAAGAAATCCGTGCATCTCCCATTCCCGAGATTCACCAAGCTCATTATCCACTATTTTATGAAGAATGACCCAACCATTGACACTCGCGGGAAATTCTTTTATCACACGAAAGATGATGATTATGTGATTCTCTCAATGAATGCAGACACAAATTCCACAAAGTATGCATTACTTCCTGCACTAGTACCTGACACGATGATTAATGATGGAATCAAGGAGAGTGATAAATACCAAGAAATGCTTCGTGACATCGACGCACAATTCAAGCGGGCAAATTTACCACCATCAGAGAAACAAAAAGGTAAACGCAAGAAACGAGTGTCACAACGTCAACCAGCTGCTCCTAAAGATAAACGCTCAGGAAAAATGCAAATTGTTGATGAAGATGATGAAGATGAGCTGATCCACACTGAAGATGAACAAGAAGAAGAAGTACCACTCCGCAGGACTAAGAAAGCAAAGAAAGCTAAAGGCAAAGAGGCAAGTGTTGCTCAAAATGATCCTGTTCAACAACAACTTTCTGAAGAAAAAAGACTTCGTATTATTCTTCAACAAAGTCGACAGGAAGCCTTTGGTGGATCAGGCTCATGGGTATTTGATGATTTAGCAGATTTTGGTAATCCTGATGATGATACGGAATTCTTCGACGAAGATAATATTTATGAAGATGAGTATGAAGATACTGCTACCTTTCAACTTGAAAGTCGGGAACCAAGTGAAGAACGTGAGAGCAGTGCTGACACAGATACAAGTTTGATGTATCGGGATGCAAATATCGCCACATCTCTGCCTGAACCGACTCACATGGTACTAAATGAAGATGCTCATGCAACTTTCATTCCAGACACACAACTTCAAAGTAAGTCTACTTCAAATTCTGATGATGTGTTGAAATATCTTAATTTCGAAGGGGAGGGTGTTGAGGTCACCAACACTGATCCGTCAACAAACGAACAAATGGTGGATGTTCCTATAACCACTATTACATCGACCAACACTTCCCTACTTTCAACCCCAATTATCAGTGAGATCCCGACCACCACCATCACACCTGCAACTGTTGAACAACAAGTATCAACCACCACCATTACCACGGAATCTACACCGGCATCTACAGTTGAACAACCAGTATCAACCACCGTCCTAACCACTGCATCAACATCAACACCTATCCCGGTACAACCAGTATCATCCACGACCACTTTAACGGTTTTGGTTACACCTCCACCAACAGAACCACAAGCTTCATCTACATCAAATCCTTTTCTTACAATCAATGATCCGTTGATCCAGTCTCTTCAACAACAGCTAGAGGCTCAAGCTACCCAAATAGCTACGTTGACAGAAAGGTTTGCTACTCCTCCAAAGGAACCGCATCCTGATGAGCCCATTCTTCAAAAACTATCAGACAAAGTGTCAAAGCTCAAACAACAACATAAAGCATTTCGTAAAGAGAAGAAAACTCGGGATAAAGAAACTGCTGCTTTTCTCGGGTCAATTGACGAGCAGATGACCGCGATCATTCAACGCGAAGTCAAGTCTTATGTTGATCAACAATTACCACATCTGGTCGGTAATGGTCTATCCACTCTTCAAATCATGACATTGCTTCAGAAACGTCTGCTAGACTTGGGAGCTCATAAATCAAAATACAAACGAAAAGTTCTGCAATATCTCAACTATGCAATTGATGAAGAGAATCCCGCAGACACTACCGACTCTGAGTCTGATGATGAGAATGAGGTAGAAGAGGAAGATGACAAGGAACATGGTGAAAAGGATGATGAGAATAAGGATAAGGATAAAGAAGGAGATGAGGAGGATGAAGAGGATGAACAAGGAAAGGATAAGAATGTTGATGACGATAAGGACAAGGACGAGGATACCGATGATGATCAGGATGACGATGACAATAATGACAAGGGTAATGAATTCAACCAGGGTGATAAGAATGACAACACTGGTACAAATGCCGACGAGACAAGCAAGGATGACAATGAAACGGCCACCGAGAAAGGTTTAGAGGATATTGCAGAAACGGTTGCTGACACCACAGATAAGCCACTGGAGACAACAGTATCAGAAACTCAGCAGGCTGCTTCAGGTATATCTACTGCACCAGAATTCACTACTGACTCTCATATTGAGACTGTAGAATACATGCAAGCAGAAGAACCGACAGACACAATGCTTGAAGAAGAACATCACGATGATATACCGGTGACGCAAACTCAACCTTCCACATCCTCTACAGCTCAGCCTGATGATGACATGGAAGTTGAAGATTTACATGTTCCAGAACCGACATTTGCAGAATCTCTTATCATTGATGATACGATACAAGAACAACTTTGGCTAACAAACGCAGCACCACATCATCCATTTGAAACTGCAACTGTAATGGAGATGACTCAATTCCTCAACAACCCTATCGACTTCTCGGCTTTTCTAAGATACTCTCATGGGAAACCAACGATGACCCCGGATCTGATCAAAATGGCAGCTGCAAATGTGGACTTCTTTGATACATTAAAGATCACCCATAATGAAGCAGAATATCACCTGAATGAGCTTACCAAAGCAATGAGAGCGACAACTACAGGAATTCAAACTCCCGTATTGCAACCTCTTACACCAACGGTCATTACTAGTTCTGCCACTATCCCAATCGAGCATTTTGTCTCTCACGATCTTGAATACCTTGAAAATGGAGCAAAGAAGTATGCCACGTCACTAACAATGCTCAAGGCTGTCAATTTGGAGAATGTTCCTTGGATAGAAGACAAAGTACCTGACTCAATCTGGAGAAAGAAGCTGCTCAAATTTTATGACACCTATGCCTCACTTGGCATATCTCACTGGGACAAAAAGAAGAAGTTAGCCTATAATCACTTCCATCGTCCTAAGAGAGGTGCTTCTATCGTCTCATCTCACAGAATCAAAAGTATCCTTGGGGCAACTACTCAGACGGTTTTCGGTTACGATTACTTAAATGTAATCTTGCTCAAACGTACCGATGAGAAAGAATACCGCATTGACGAAAGTGATCTCCAGTACCTTCAACTTGAAGACATAGAAGATCTATTGCTGCTTTTGGCTCAAGAGAAAGTTGACCATCTATCACCTGATATTGTCATAGCCTTGAGTTCAAACTTTCGTCAATATGCCAGGAAAATTGTCATTCAACACCGGGTGGAAGATTTTCAACTTGGGGTAGAAAGCTATCAGAGGAAGCTAAACCTGCAACGTCCCCATACGACTCCACTCAGTAACTTCCACAAGGACAAGAAGGTCTACATGGGGACTACCAAGCCGGAAGCAGGAATCTTTTATCCGAATCAGACTGGCGTCATGCAATACATGCGATTCTCAGAACTGCACAAATTCAATGATGGAACGCTAAAGAATGTTCGAGATGATTTGTCAGTTCTCAACTCCAGCTTACCTCTTCCGGCAGTCACATACACATGGACAACCCAGTGCCGAAAAGGATCTTCGTATGCAATCAGGAAGATTGAGGAAGTGCTAAGGAAGCGCCGGTTGCTACGAAGCATAGAACGATTCGTCGGTGGACGACCATATGGAGCTCACCATCGGCTTACGGAACGAACCAATTAATTTTGGTTCGTCTCATTACAGGTCAACTCCATATGTACATTATTGTGAATATGTTATCTTTTTACTTTATCAGCTTTTGTGGCTTGTTGTAGTGTTAAGGTATGATAATTTTTCAAGAATTTCTCACGAGATTCTAAATCTTTCAAAATACATCATACTAAAGCACTACAACTATCCCTTATTTAATTAAGGGGGAGCATTAACATGTTCTATGGCCAAACATCAATTTCATTTTTACCCAAAGACCGGTTAATCCATTCAATATCTCAAATATTAATGGTTAACATTTTGGATAAGGGGAGAAAAATGGGATTAAGGAGACTTAAGTGATACTTGGCTAAAAGATGAAAAAGACTTAACGATAATCCAACTTAATATGTGTAAAGCACGTGTTAAGGGGGAGCATTTTTGATAAACAAAACACCTAAGGTACAAAACTTTTGATTTCAATATCACAAGTACCTTAGGTGATTTTCAATGATTTTTCATGGTGGCAATTCCTTCCCAAAACACGCTTAACTCACGACGGATGTGGTGACAAAAGGGTGGTAGGAATAGGTTTAGTCCAATGATTCATCAGAGCCGATGGAATCTTCCCAAGGACAATTCCCTAGATAGAATTAGAAGTCCTAGGAAAGATGGAGTAAGAATGTGAACGTAGTTGAATGCCGACCAAGTACTTAAGCTAGCACTGGAACAATCACAACAAGGTGCTAGTGATGACGTATTGGTAAGCATTGAAGGGGTTGAAGAATGAAAAAGAATTGTAAAGATAAAGGGTGTAAAGAAAGAAGCCCTCCTTACAACTTTAGGCAGAAACCGGGTCAATACATATGCTATTGAGGTCATTTTTGCTAATGATTCTCGGTATTGAAGAAAGACATCATGGACCCAGTGATGCAATGCACGACCCTTCCCAGCTAACTCAAATATCTCTCAAAAGGTATTTGTTTTAATCACACGGAGATCAACACGTTATCTATTGGTTTATTCACTCCGAATAGACTGGTATTGAAAAGGTGGCACTCCTCTCCAGCCATCGCTCACTAAATCAAAACGCACAATCGAGTCTAGAGCCAAGAGATCATCAAAAGTCTCATTAGGACACTTTTCATTTATTCCTTGCTTTCTCACACACTGTGAAAAGTAAGAGATTTTCATGAGTCCTACGCAATATTCCTGTAATATTGCCAGAACATCCGAGTAATACGTAAGTATTACAATGAAGATGGAAATCCTGCTTGAGCCAACATCAAACAAGCTCATGGTAGGTTACACGTGCGGTTCTTTTAGAATCAATCTTGTGAAAAACTGGAAGGTAACAGTGGTTTAATTCTTAATTGAACTTAAACTCGTTCCAGGCCTCTTCGCATTATCATATGATCTTGCCAGAACACTCAGAGTGACTCTTTGTTGACCACAGTGACGAGAGGAAATCCTTCTAGTGTCAACATCAAACAGCACTTGGTAGGTGACGTGCAAGATTCTTTATGAATTAAGCTCGTGACAACTGGAAAGCAACGATGGTGAAAATCTTAATTGAGATTCACTTGTTCCAGGTTTCATGAATTGACGGCTTTTAATCACAAGGATAATTTATCCAAGTGATTCACTCTTTATGTTCGCAGTCAGCTTTGGACGGTCGAATAAAGAGAACGGGTTTACCCGCGAAATCCTGTCAGGAAGTTACTTAATTGAAACTATCCGTCACGGGTATGATATCTAATATCGTTCAACGGTCTTCACCGACCGGAGGTAAAATGCTACCGAATTAGAATAAAATGTTCAAAGTGATATGAGCTTAAACTCATATCCTTTTATCAACAAATAACCCTAAAACATGAAGCAAAATACCCATTTATCTTGTAAAAAGCAGTATTATGTGGTATGTTTGTGTTTGTGTGATCTTATGTAGGTAAAAGGATACAATTTCAAGCAAACAAGGAAAAACCAAGCTCAAATGGATGAAAAAGACAAAAGAGGATCAAAAGTGACAAGACTTTGAAGTTCAAGGACCTATCTTGACAATTTGTGAAAGTTGAAGGACTTAAAGTGCAAATTATGAAAAGTCAAGATTAAAGTCAAATCTGGTCAAACTATCAAGTCAACTCAGTCAAAGGGCAATTTTATACAAGTTTTGGAAGTCAAAGGGCCAAAAATGTCAAAGGAATGAAGATATTAGCTTAAAATGGGAATCTGCCAAGTACAAGGGCTTATTTTGCCAAGTTTGGAAAGTTATGCCATGTTTAATCCAAGTGAAAAGGGAAAGGACCAATCAGAAGCAAGAAAACAAGTCACACGGATCAAGTAATAAAGTCCCACTTACAGCCGCCACAATTAATGCAAGATCACAACAGTGCAATCCGCAACACACCCTTTCTACCAATAAAAAGGCGCCACGTGTCCTTCTTCTTTAACAAAAACATTTCCAGGAACGGGATTTTGATAGAATGCATTTCAAGTAAAGATCAAAACACCAAAATTGCTCAATTTTGGAAGACGAATCCAATGGTGTTATCCAATTAACAAATAATCCATTGAATCAAAAACCCCCAAAATATGTTCATCACCTTCAAAGAGGATTTGCAGAATTCCTCCACGTGTCAAGTGATGATTGGCCCAAACACGTCACAACTCCAACAGAATCTCCCTTTCTTGCCTATAAATACTTAGCTTGCACCTCATTTCTCATTGTAGCTTAATTTTGCAAACACCTAGTTCTTAAATTTCCTTTTCCCTTTTTCCCTCCTTTTCACCTAACTACTCAAGAGTCTGACAAACTCTTGAGTCAGTTAGTTAGTTAGAAGCTTGTAACTACCTTTTGTAACTGAAATCTCTCAATAAAATTCAAATTTCCTTTTTCCCGCCAAATTCTGTTTCTCAAATTCCTGTTGAATCTTGTTGATATTGGATATACTAGTTGCTGTTTGATGTTAGTTATGATCAACCATTGATCATAGCTTACATTGGAAGAGTTTTGTAGCTGTTTGTTCAAGGATTCAGTTCATTCCTAGTTTCTTGAAGATTCCATGGCAGATTGATGATTTGTAGCTGTTTTGATTGTTGATTTTATCTGAATACTAGTGATAGGTGGTGGTATCACTAGGGCAAGAGAGCTCAGCGCTCCTCTTCTTCCCAAAGGACCTCTACAATAGGTTTTATAGCTTCTGTTTTATGTTCCTCTAAATCAGTACTTGCATGCTCAATTCTCTAGTGTAATGTTGATGACTGCCTGATTTTACTTGTTAAGAAGTTGTTGATTGATTGATTCTAGTGTTTTGCAGTTTGTACTTGTGCATTTGTGTTAAGCTTTCTAGTTCCTAGCTGATTTTCAGTAACTTTTTAGCCTAATAGCTACTTGCAGTTCTAGTCTTGGATATTACTTGTTCTTAGCTTGAATACATTTCATTTTGTTCATCTAAACAAGTTTGCTATAGCTTTTGTATCAGTCTTAACCATTACTCAACAAGTCTTTGAAAAAGCTTGATTAAAACAGATAAAGGTGTGTTTGGGACTAATCTTCAAATCAGTTTTCAAGTGTTAGAAATTGGTGTTAAGTAGTTTGTTTCTAGTCATTAAGTGGTAATAAGTAGTTTTCAGTCATTTGAAAGTCATAAAAATAGTCAAAAAGGCAATTGGTTAACAAAAAGTTTGGGTCATACTTGTTATCAGCTTTTATTTCAAAACTTGCCAATTTCAATTGATTGTTTCTCCTTCATTACTTGATCAAATTTGCTCAAACCAGTTTCTAGTTATAGCTTATAACATAAACTTTCAGTCTTTAAGAGGAAATTCTATAGTATTCAGAATTAAGCTAGAAAACAGCTTATTAGTTAAGGTCTGAGCATTTTCAATTCTCTGAGATAAATAGCTTACTGTTTTGCTAGTTCTCTAAATCCTCTTCATAAAACTTGCAATTTTCTTTCACATTTCCATTTAGATAGTATTGAATATGAGTTTTTGAGATTTTGAGCTTTTTCCAAAAATTGGTCAACGTTTGGTCAAAATAAGCTCATTTTAGCTTATTTCAGATATCTGGCTTATTACTGGATGAAATTTGTTCTAGTTTGATTTCCCCTTCCTTAAATCAAGTGCTTAATCAGTTTTGATAATAAAATCAAGTTGTGGATGTTTGGATTAGGCTATAGCTTATTTTGAGCTTATTAATAAGCACTCTTTTGCTTATTTTGGACTTTTAGCTATTTTCCTTGGACACACGTTTCTTAAATTGGATTTGAAGTTGTTTGCAAGTTGTTTCAGCTTATTTGGTTGAGAAATAAGCTCAAACGAGCTTAATCTTTCTTTGTGCCCGTTTTTAGTTAAATTTTTGGTTTATTTGCATTTTAGTCCCTAGAAGTTTAAACAGTTTCTAAACCTAGCTAATCTTCCTAAATTTGTGGTATTTGCATAATTCAGTCCTTGTATTTGGAAGTTTGTTAAATTTCAGTTTTAAAGTTTGTTAGTTTGTTAAAATTTGGTTAGTTTGTTAAAGTTTTTACAAGTTTAGTCCTTATAGTTAACTGTTTTACATTTTTAGTCCTTATAACTTTTAGAATTTACATTTCAAGCATTTTCATTTCATAGAAATTACATTTTCAGTCCTTATAGTTTTGAATTTTGCATTTTTACATTTTACTTGAATAAATTTTGGAATTTGCAACTTGTTTTACGTATAAGTAGGTTTATATTTTCCATTTTTACTTAGTGTTGTTTGAATTAGCAATAGATTACCAAGCAAGCTTGAACAACCAAAAACAATTATAAATTTGATATTGATTGGACTTTCTATTAGTTAAGAACTGAGAAAACGAACTTGCATTATACACATTTCAAATGGCGCCGCTGCCGGTTCTTTGACTACACGAGAGACTATCGATTGACGGTTTTCATTGGCTTTTGGGATCCGTTCACTTTGTGAACGTTATTTTTACGTATTATAAATCAAAAACAAATAAAAAATCAAAAATATAAAAATATATAAAAACTAAAAAATTAACAAAACAATTCTTTTCCTAAAGAATTGACCAAAAAAATTAAAAAATCCAAAAAGCAATCTTTTTCCTAAGAGATTGCACCCAAAAATATATATTATTGGATTCTCTCGGTTTTTATGTACATATAGTATTTTCCTTTAAAAACTCATAAATACAAAAATATTTTCCATATATTATTATAAGTAAATACGTATACGTATAAGAACAATCAATCTACATATCTTCCATAAGTATTGCCGAGGCAATACACCGTGTTGAGGGGCGTTCCGGTCCTTGACACGCGTATCGATCAAACAAAATAAAGCAAGAATAGATAAATACTCTCAATAAGCAATAATTCGAAGAATACGAACATTTAAGTGAATAGAAAGGCGATGTGCTATAAAATGCCATCTAAGGGTTAATAGGTACTTAAGTGCTTCGCGCCACCTAACCCCCCGTTCACTTGGGAGTATTCTAAGAAGGAAAGCTTCATTGAGGGTCTTGCACCCAAAGTAGTATTACATATATTGTTATTTTCTTGTGGATATTTAATATCGAAACTCGAAGAGGATAATCTTATTCTTTTCAAAGTCACACGAGAGCTTCTCTCTCATTCCTCGTATTGAGTTGCATGCTCACTCGCGGGCGTGCACAAATACCGATTGGTGTACAACCTCTTCCTCCGAAAAGGAAGAAAAAGAGAAAGAGTAAAACCACCACCGTCCACCAAGCCGATCACGAGAATCGTGCTTTGTCATCACCACAAGAAGCCATGGCTGTTGATAACCGTACTTTGTATGAACGTATGCAATCCAACGTTCATGGATATGTTAGTGCCATTAAGATTCCCGACTATCCCGCTAACACATTTGAGCTACATACATCTATGATCAATATGGTTGCTGCATCACCTTTCTATGGAAAACAAAATGAGGATCCCCATGCTCATCTTAAGAGATTCCTTTCACTTTGCAATACCATTAAGCATAATGGGGTTCCACCGGATGTCATTAGATTGTTGTTAGTGTCATTTTCACTAGATGGGAATGCTAAGCATTGGTTAGACACCCAACCACCCGATAGTATCACCACATGGGATGATTTTACCACTAAGTTTTTGAACAAATTCTTTCCTCCACAAAAGACTATGGCTTTGAGGAATTTGATTATGGGCTTTACACAAAAACCTAGTCAATCCTTTGGTGATGCTTGGGAAGAGTATAGTGAGTTGTTGAGGCGATGCCCTAATCATGGAACGGATGATCTAACCCAAATCAATACCTTCTATAATGGCCTTAAACCTCACCACCAAGATTCACTAAATGCTTCCGCGGGAGGGAGTATTCATTTCAAGACATACCATGAGGCTTTGACCATTATTGAGACTAAGGCAATGGTTCAAACAAACGATCCATTTGAAGAAAGAGTTCATGTTATCCAAAACACTTCTCAAATCCCTTTTGACAACCAACTCCTCAAGTTTCAAGAAGCTATTTTTCAAAGAATGGATAGAGAAAGTGAGAGGCATTTGCAAGCACAACAAGACATGCTTCAAACTTTTAAGAGCATGACATTGAACAATTCCTCAAACAATGTGAATGCCATTACCATTTCTTGTGTTACTTGTGGAGGCCCACACTCTTATGAACAATGTGACAAGGTGCAAGGGTATCAAGGGGAATGCTATGCTTACCAAGAGGAACACCGTGAACACTTCATGCCTAACATCAATCCAAATAACCTTTCTTACAAATCCCAAAATTACCTTACTCCACCCGGCTTCCCACCCCAACCACCCACCCAAATTCCACAAAATCCTCCTCAAATTTTAGCAAGGAATCAAGGGCACAAACAACCATACCAAGGCAATAATTACAAACCACCCAATCAATTTCAACCTCAAGCTAATACCTTTTATCCACCACAACAAGGATTTAATCAACCACTTCCATTTATTCCCAATCAAGCATATGCTCCAATACCAACTCAAGCTTACCTTCAAAATCAAACTCAAGGATATGGGATGCAAGAGACTCAAGAGTATGTTGACAAGAAAATGCGTGACATTGAGAAGAGAATGAATGACCAAGTGAAACGTACAATAGAGGAACAAATCAATAGGGTTTTAGTGGCGGTAACTCAAAGACCACAAGGGGCTTTACCTTCCAACACACAAACAAATCCTAGGGCCAATGTCAATGCCATTACAACAAGAAGTGGTACAACAACAAAGGATCCTTCACCCCCTAAACCTACTATTGTTCAACCCACTTGTGCTCCTACTTGTGATAAGCCTTCTACTTCTACTCCACCTCCTCAAAGTGCTCCTATTCACTCAAACACACCTTCTCAACCACCTCATACTTCTCCTTCACCTTCCACACTTCCCAATGAAGAGGCTAACAAAGACAAATCTTCCACCACAACACCTATTCCACCTACACCCAAACCTACTCTTCCATACCCTTCAAGGTTGAAAAAGGACAAGTTAAAAAACAAAGATGACATACAAGTCTCCAATTTCTTAAGGATGTTCAAGCAACTCAATATCAACATATCCTTTGCGGAAGCTCTTGCTTATATGCCAAAGTTTGCTAAGATGTTCAAGGATTTGCTCTCAAACAAAGAAAAATTGGTTGATTTGCCCAACACATCACTTAATGAAAATTGTTCCGCGGTGTTACTTAAAACCTTACCAACTAAACTTGGAGATCCGGGGCGCTTCTTGATACCTTGTAATTTTCCCGGTGTTGAAAATTGCATGGCTTTGGCGGATTTAGGGGCAAGCATAAATCTCATGCCTTTATCGGTTTGGAAACAACTCTCTCTTCCCGAGCTCACCCCCACTAGGATGACTCTTGAACTAGCCAACCGAACCATAGCTCACCCCGTAGGTATAGCGGAAGATGTGTTTGTAGGTGTGGATAAGTTTACCTTTCCGGCCGACTTTGTAGTGGTCGATTATGACATGGATCCTAGAGTGCCTTTGATTGTTGGTAGACCGTTTTTGAGAACGGGTCGTACCTTGATAGATGTGGCGGAAGGAGAATTAATTATGAGAGTAGAGGATGAGAAAGTGGTGTTTAAGTTAGGGAAAGTTTGTGATAGAAAAGAGGTTAAGGAGTATAGACCTTGTGAGACGATTAACATTGTGGATGTGTTAGATGAAGTGTGTAATGAACACTTTCATGATGCTTGTAAGAATGCTAGTGATGAGATTCCACATGTTGAAACCGTGGCCTCAATTGCTCCCTCTTTAACACCTTTTGGAGAGAGTGATTTCCTCTTGGAGGAATTTGAGTCCAACTTTCTTGGTGATGATGATTCTCCCATTAATTGGGAAGAAGATATTCTTACAATCCAAAAGTTGCTCAATGAGGACCCTATTCCTTCCCCTATTCCACAAGAGATTACCATTGAGGAACCTTCCATAGTAAAACCTTCCATAGAGAGTCCACCTCCCATTGAACTTAAGGAACTTCCATCCCACTTAGAATATGCTTTCTTAGAAGGAAAAGACCAATTACCGGTGATTATTGCTAAGGAATTGAAAGAGGATGAGAAGAAGCAACTCATTGAAGTCCTTAAGAAACATAAGAAAGCTTTAGCATGGAAAATATCCGACATAAGGGGAATTGATCCACATTTTTGTACTCACAAAATCCTTATGGAGGATGATTATAAACCCGCCATTCAAAACCAAAGGAGAGTTAACCCAAAAATTCATGAGGTTATTAAGAAAGAAGTGATTAAACTCTTAGATGCGGGTATGATTTACCCCATTTCCGACTCTCCATGGGTTAGCCCGGTTCATTGTGTTCCAAAGAAGGGTGGAATCACCGTGGTGCCTAATGAGAACAATGAGCTTATTCCCACGAGACTTGTAACCGGTTGGAGAGTTTGCATTAATTATAGAAAACTCAATGAGGCAACTAGGAAAGACCATTTCCCGCTTCCATTTATGGATCAAATGCTTGAACGCTTAGCGGGAAATGAGTACTATTGTTTTCTTGATGGCTTTTCGGGTTATTTTCAAATACCCATTGCCCCTAAGGATCAAGAAAAGACCACATTCACTTGTCCATACGGTACATTTGCTTACAAGAGGATGCCTTTTGGCCTATGTAATGCACCGGGGACGTTTCAAAGGTGCATGATGGCAATTTTCCATGATATGATAGAGCAAACCATGGAGGTTTTTATGGATGACTTTTCCGTATTTGGGAACTCCTTTAGCTCTTGTCTCACCAATCTTGAGAGAATGCTTAAGCGTTGTGAGGAAACACGTTTGGTGCTTAATTGGGAGAAATGTCACTTTATGGTGAAAGAGGGGATTGTTTTAGGACACAAGATATCCAATAAGGGATTAGAAGTTGATCGAGCCAAAATTGATGTGATTGCTAAGCTTCCCCCACCCACCTCGGTTAAAGGTGTGAGGAGTTTCTTAGGTCATGCGGGTTTTTATAGGCGCTTTATACAAGATTTCTCTAAGATAGCTAGACCGATGACTCATCTCTTGGAGAAAGAGGCTCCTTTCATTTTTGACCAAGCTTGTTTAGAATCTTTTGAGACACTTAAGGAAAAATTGACAAAGGCTCCCGTTTTGGTTTCTCCAAATTGGGAATTACCTTTTGAGCTTATGTGTGATGCTAGTGATTATGCGGTGGGGGCCGTCTTAGGACAAAGAGTTAATAAGCATTTCCAACCTATACACTATGCGAGTAAAACCATGACCGGTGCACAACTTCACTACACTACCACGGAAAAAGAGTTGCTTGCTATAGTATATGCTTTTGAGAAGTTTAGACCATACCTTGTGCTTTCTAAGACCATAGTGTATACGGATCATTCCGCTCTCAAGTATCTTATGACAAAACAAGATGCTAAGCCTAGGCTTTTGAGATGGGTTTTGTTGCTTCAAGAGTTTAAGATAGAGATTCGTGATAAAAAAGGGGCCGAGAATTTAGCGGCGGATCATTTGAGTAGACTTGAGCATCCTTTTCAAGGAGATTTCCCACATCAAGAAATCAATGAATCCTTTCCATTAGAGGAGCTCATGTCTATCTCTTCCCAAGAGGATGCCACACCTTGGTTTGCGGATATTGCAAACTATCTTGTGGGCAATGTGCTTATTGAGGGTCTTACTTACCAACAAAAGAAAAAGTTTCTTAAGGAAGTTAAGTATTACTTTTGGGATGATCCATATCTTTTTAGGCAATGTGCGGACCAAATCATTAGACGGTGTGTAGATGGGCCCGAGGCATTTAAAATCTTAGAGGCATGTCATAAAGGACCTACGGGTGGACATTTTGGGCCTAACTACACCGCCAAGAAAGTCTTTGATTCGGGTTACTATTGGCCTTCCATTTACAAGGATGCCCAAGAGATGGTGAAATTTTGTGATGTTTGTCAAAGACAAGGAAAAATTACACAACGTGATGAGATGCCACAAAATTTTATCCAAGAGTGTGAGATATTTGATGTATGGGGAATAGATTTCATGGGACCTTTTCCATCCTCTAAGGGAAACAAGTATATACTTGTGGCGGTGGATTATGTGTCCAAGTGGGTGGAGGCTAAAGCCTTACCTACTAATGATGCTAGAGTGGTTGTAAAGTTTTTGAAACAATTGTTTGCTAGATTTGGTGTACCTCGGGCCATCATAAGTGATCGTGGTACGCACTTTTGTAATGATCAATTCACGAGAGTTATGAAGAAATATGGAGTGAATCATAGACTTTCTACCGCGTATCACCCTCAAACAAATGGTCAAACCGAGGTCACAAATCGTGGTTTAAAGAGAATTTTAGAGAGAACGGTGGGAGAGCATAGAGCTTCTTGGTCGGATAAGCTTGATGATGCTTTGTGGGCGTTTAGGACGGCTTTTAAGACACCAATTGGTTGTACTCCTTATAGGCTTGTCTATGGAAAAGCGTGCCACCTCCCATTTGAGTTAGAACATAAGGCATCTTGGGCTCTCAAGTGGGCTAACTTTGATTTAAACCAAGCCGGTTCACATAGGAAAGATCAAATCAATGAGATGGATGAGTTGAGAGCCAATGCCTATGAGAATTCTTTGCTATATAAGGAAAAGACTAAGAAATTGCATGATGCTAAGATTAAGAATCGTGAGTTCAAAGTTGGAGAGCCGGTTCTCCTCTTTAACTCAAGATTGAAGCTTTTTGCGGGCAAGCTTAAGTCGAGATGGTCCGGTCCATTCACTATTGCTCAAGTGTTTCCATATGGAACTCTTGAGTTGTCCCAACCCGATGGTCCAAATTTTAAAGTGAATGGTCACCGTGTTAAGCACTACTTTGGGGAGGACATTTCCGTTGAAATGGTCCAAGAGGTCCCCATTTTCCCCATGAATTAATTCATTGAGGGACGAGTCGAGCTAGAGACTCATTAACTCAAGCATCGTATAACTAGGTTAGAGTGTTGTAGGTTAGAAATAAAGGCATAGATTTGGAGATAAGTGTAGGGGAGACCTTCTTTTGTCTTCATGCTTGTTTGTAGGGTTGCTCACTCATCTCATGCTTTGGAGCTTATGGAGGAGGCCCTTGTATCCGGTTCACTTCGTTACTTTAGTGATTTTTTCATTGACACCTTGTGCTTAAACTTGATTTCACTAATAGTAGTCCTTTCCTTAACTTGGGTTAAGCAAAGTCTATTCATTGTCATAAGTGTAGGGGGAGTTTTTATACTTCCATGCTCTTAAACATTGAGGACAATGTTTAGCTTAAGTGTAGGGGGGTCTTCTATCGAAGTGACCTTACCTAGAACTTGTCATTGTCTTGCATGATAACATGGAAAATTGAATTTTTCAACATTTTTCAAATTTTTGATCTACTTTGGCCAACAAAAAAATGCATTCATAATTTTTGCATCAATCATTTTTCATTTGCATAACACATTTGTATTGTATATATTTCTTCTTTTATTTTTCATCAAAAATATATAAAAAGGAAAAATAAAATAAAACATGGATTTAACAAATTTAGATTTCTTTGACATATTAGGCCCGCCATGGATATTTTGACTCAACCCGAGTTTGCTTATTTTAGCACTCTCTAGCTAGTATCCTTAACCATGTAGTCCTTCATTGGTCTATTAGGCTAAGCTTCCACCAATTTCATTCTTTGAAATTTTAAATTTGTGGAGAATGGGAAATGATAGAGTTGAAGCAAGTGTAAAAGGGCTAGATAGACTTCATGGCAATTACTTGTGGCTAAACCCTTCTCTTCTTTACCTCTATTTTCTTCGCATGTATATAATTGTTAATAAATAATCAAGTACGGTTTTAATTGGTTCGTAATCTCTTATGCATTTTTGGCTAATCATTCATGGTTGGTATGAGTACGTCTTAAGATTCTAAGTTAGCACGTTTTATGTGTACTAGACTTGTGTCATGCTCCATATTTAGCGGGTGTTTTTCCTTTTCTTCTTTGCAAATTTCTTGGTGAGGAATAAAGAAAAATAAGAGCGGCTTATGAAAAAAAATGAGTGGCTAGAAAAAAAAAAAAAAGAAGAAAAAAATAATGCAAGACTCCCAAGAGGGGCAGTGTGGTGTTAATTATAGTGACTATTGAGTTCCAATATTACCTTGACGGGTTGCGGGGATTCAATAGATTGCTCCAATCCAATATTACCTTGACGGGTTGCGGGGTTGAAGATCCAAAATCTCAAAAAGATGCGGATGTAAATTATTGCGTGAGTTTTATTTTTCTTTCCTTAGTGAGTGTGTAGTTACTTATGAAAGCATGACATGAGGATTTTACACATAAGGCGAATGACTTATTACTCTTAATACGGACTTATATTAATTGTGAGCGGTTTTTCAAGTAATGGATGAGAAGATTACTTAGGATTAAAACCGTGCTTCCTTATTTTTGGATTTTACATTTCTTATATTTCACACTTGAATAATGACAAATTTGCCCACAAGCAATTTGCTCAATTAATAACCGGTTCCACATTTAATTGTCATGAATAAGTTGATGCACTTTTTACTTGTGAATGCAATGATCCCATTTATAAGCTTGGTATGGGGAAAGTGAAACTTGAGGGTGATAAGTGTCCATGGTACCCAAGCCCTAATCCAAGTCATTGAATTCTTTATGAGTTATTTCCATCAAAACCATTTCAAGAAAAATCAAAAAGAAATAGATAGAATTGTATTTTGATTCATTGCATCATTAAAAGTCAAAATCATGCATCATCTAGTTTAGATTAGTGTAGATGCATCTCATATGGCCAAGGTGGATTAATTATGAGGGAAATGTAAATTTTTAAGCCTTGAAATATAATATTGCATGAGGACATGGCAATGCTCAAGTGTAGGGGAATTTGATATGAGCTTAAACTCATATCCTTTTATCAACAAATAACCCTAAAACATGAAGCAAAATACCCATTTATCTTGTAAAAAGCAGTATTATGTGGTATGTTTGTGTTTGTGTGATCTTATGTAGGTAAAAGGATACAATTTCAAGCAAACAAGGAAAAACCAAGCTCAAATGGATGAAAAAGACAAAAGAGGATCAAAAGTGACAAGACTTTGAAGTTCAAGGACCTATCTTGACAATTTGTGAAAGTTGAAGGACTTAAAGTGCAAATTATGAAAAGTCAAGATTAAAGTCAAATCTGGTCAAACTATCAAGTCAACTCAGTCAAAGGGCAATTTTATACAAGTTTTGGAAGTCAAAGGGCCAAAAATGTCAAAGGAATGAAGATATTAGCTTAAAATGGGAATCTGCCAAGTACAAGGGCTTATTTTGCCAAGTTTGGAAAGTTATGCCATGTTTAATCCAAGTGAAAAGGGAAAGGACCAATCAGAAGCAAGAAAACAAGTCACACGGATCAAGTAATAAAGTCCCACTTACAGCCGCCACAATTAATGCAAGATCACAACAGTGCAATCCGCAACACACCCTTTCTACCAATAAAAAGGCGCCACGTGTCCTTCTTCTTTAACAAAAACATTTCCAGGAACGGGATTTTGATAGAATGCATTTCAAGTAAAGATCAAAACACCAAAATTGCTCAATTTTGGAAGACGAATCCAATGGTGTTATCCAATTAACAAATAATCCATTGAATCAAAAACCCCCAAAATATGTTCATCACCTTCAAAGAGGATTTGCAGAATTCCTCCACGTGTCAAGTGATGATTGGCCCAAACACGTCACAACTCCAACAGAATCTCCCTTTCTTGCCTATAAATACTTAGCTTGTACCTCATTTCTCATTGTAGCTTAATTTTGCAAACACCTAGTTCTTAAATTTCCTTTTCCCTTTTTCCCTCCTTTTCACCTAACTACTCAAGAGTCTGACAAACTCTTGAGTCAGTTAGTTAGTTAGAAGCTTGTAACTACCTTTTGTAACTGAAATCTCTCAATAAAATTCAAATTTCCTTTTTCCCGCCAAATTCTGTTTCTCAAATTCCTGTTGAATCTTGTTGATATTGGATATACTAGTTGCTGTTTGATGTTAGTTATGATCAACCATTGATCATAGCTTACATTGGAAGAGTTTTGTAGCTGTTTGTTCAAGGATTCAGTTCATTCCTAGTTTCTTGAAGATTCCATGGCAGATTGATGATTTGTAGCTGTTTTGATTGTTGATTTTATCTGAATACTAGTGATAGGTGGTGGTATCACTAGGGCAAGAGAGCTCAGCGCTCCTCTTCTTCCCAAAGGACCTCTACAATAGGTTTTATAGCTTCTATTTTATGTTCCTCTAAATCAGTACTTGCATGCTCAATTCTCTAGTGTAATGTTGATGACTGCCTGATTTTACTTGTTAAGAAGTTGTTGATTGATTGATTCTAGTGTTTTGCAGTTTGTACTTGTGCATTTGTGTTAAGCTTTCTAGTTCCTAGCTGATTTTCAGTAACTTTTTAGCCTAATAGCTACTTGCAGTTCTAGTCTTGGATATTACTTGTTCTTAGCTTGAATACATTTCATTTTGTTCATCTAAACAAGTTTGCTATAGCTTTTGTATCAGTCTTAACCATTACTCAACAAGTCTTTGAAAAAGCTTGATTAAAACAGATAAAGGTGTGTTTGGGACTAATCTTCAAATCAGTTTTCAAGTGTTAGAAATTGGTGTTAAGTAGTTTGTTTCTAGTCATTAAGTGGTAGTAAGTAGTTTTCAGTCATTTGAAAGTCATAAAAATAGTCAAAAAGGCAATTGGTTAACAAAAAGTTTGGGTCATACTTGTTATCAGCTTTTATTTCAAAACTTGCCAATTTCAATTGATTGTTTCTCCTTCATTACTTGATCAAATTTGCTCAAACCAGTTTCTAGTTATAGCTTATAACATAAACTTTCAGTCTTTAAGAGGAAATTCTACAGTATTCAGAATTAAGCTAGAAAACAGCTTATTAGTTAAGGTCTGAGCATTTTCAATTCTCTGAGATAAATAGCTTACTGTTTTGCTAGTTCTCTAAATCCTCTTCATAAAACTTGCAATTTTCTTTCACATTTCCATTTAGATAGTATTGAATATGAGTTTTTGAGATTTTGAGCTTTTTCCAAAAATTGGTCAACGTTTGGTCAAAATAAGCTCATTTTAGCTTATTTCAGATATCTGGCTTATTACTGGATGAAATTTGTCCTAGTTTGATTTCCCCTTCCTTAAATCAAGTGCTTAATCAGTTTTGATAATAAAATCAAGTTGTGGATGTTTGGATTAGGCTATAGCTTATTTTGAGCTTATTAATAAGCACTCTTTTGCTTATTTTGGACTTTTAGCTATTTTCCTTGGACACACGTTTCTTAAATTGGATTTGAAGTTGTTTGCAAGTTGTTTCAGCTTATTTGGTTGAGAAATAAGCTCAAACGAGCTTAATCTTTCTTTGTGCCCGTTTTTAGTTAAATTTTTGGTTTATTTGCATTTTAGTCCCTAGAAGTTTAAACAGTTTCTAAACCTAGCTAATCTTCCTAAATTTGTGGTATTTGCATAATTCAGTCCTTGTATTTGGAAGTTTGTTAAATTTCAGTTTTAAAGTTTGTTAGTTTGTTAAAATTTGGTTAGTTTGTTAAAGTTTTTACAAGTTTAGTCCTTATAGTTAACTGTTTTACATTTTTAGTCTTTATAACTTTTAGAATTTACATTTCAAGCATTTTCATTTCATAGAAATTACATTTTCAGTCCTTATAGTTTTGAATTTTGCATTTTTACATTTTACTTGAATAAATTTTGGAATTTGCAACTTGTTTTACGTATAAGTAGGTTTATATTTTCCATTTTTACTTAGTGTTGTTTGAATTAGCAATAGATTACCAAGCAAGCTTGAACAACCAAAAACAATTATAAATTTGATATTGATTGGACTTTCTATTAGTTAAGAACTGAGAAAACGAACTTGCATTATACACATTTCACAAAGCCATTTTATTCGTGTCGTTGCTGTGTACCTGTTAAAGACGGTGGCGTTGCTGTGTACCTGTTGAAGACGGTGGCGTTGCTGAGTACCAGTGAAGACGGTGGTGTTGCGGTGTACCTGTAGAAGTCGTTCCCACATGCTTATGTCTTTCTGCATCAAAGTTTAACAAAAATTCAAGAAAGTACAAGATAAAGTCTTCCGCTGTACCAAACTCTGAAACTTTCGAGAATTCAACAAAAAGACATAAGTGTGTGGAACATGGAGTCACGAGAAGCCAAATTCACAAGAAAGGCAAAGATCGCACGTGAAAGGCCAAAAGAACATGTTCCAAGCAAAAAGGCTGATATCATTCAATACATATTCACAAAAGAAAAGAAAAAGAAAGAAAAGAAGACTACGAGCTCAAGAACAGAATCTAACATGCTAGATTAGGACTTTGTAAACTTGGAGTGACCTCCCTTTGGGGGAGATTGTTGGAAATACGTTTTACGCATTTAGAAAGTCTCGGTCACTCCAACCATGTAGTTATAGGCTCGTAGTTAAGTTAAGTAGTATTTATTACATAGCCCGACCCATGAGCATGTTCATGGGCCGGAAGCCCAAGTCCTTTAAGGACTTGGGGTATTTAAACCTCTTTCCACCATGGAAAGAGGTGTTGGTTGTTTATTTCTCTCATTTCAATATATGTGTTTTCTTTCATTTCTCTCTCTAACTTTCTCTCTCTAGAAAAACATCAACCCCCTTGTTTCACAAGATTATCATTGTTCTACAATCCTTGAACATGTCGGTGAAGTACCATATCGTCTAGCGTTACCTCCTCGGCTATCTCATGTACACAATATATTCCATGTATCCTTACTCAGAGTTTACAATTACCATTTGTTGCATACAGTTTCGTATCTATTCGAGCAGATTCGTAAGGATCTATCCTTTATTAAGGAACCCGAGAAGTACTCGACCGTCAGGATCGAGTCATGAGGTGAAAGACGATCCCATTCGTCAAAATCCTTTGGAGGGACCATTCCAAGCGGGAAGCCATTTGGGAAACAGAGGAGTCTATCCGAACTTCTTACCCTCATTTTTAGCTATGATTTGGGTATGTCATTTTCAGCTTATTGTATCTCTAATTCGAGGACGAATTATTATTTTAGAGGGAAGAGTTATAAAACCCGCTTTCAAATACCTTAGATCATTAAATGCATGAAAATATGGTTAAATTTAAGCTTTTCAGTTAATTAATATACGACACGAATCATGAATATTTAATACGAATATTACGTATATTAATTAATTACAACAAGTATTATGTATATTAATATTATTATTAATACACAATAAGTATTTACGTATAATACTTAAAACGTAACAAGAATAAAACACGAACTTAAAATACGAACACACGTGATCAATATTTAAGCACGAAAAACGAAAACAAAATGTATATGTGTGTGTTGTATGTGGCGTCCAAAAGAAAGAAAAGGGAAGGGCTTGGCCCAACCCATTAAACTATCCAAATTGGTAAATAACAAAAACATAGTAAATCATTATCATAATACAATTTTACAATAAACTAATAAAAACCCTAGCTCTCCTTTCTCTCTTCCTTTTTAGCCGCGACACATAACACAAACACAAGGACGATTTTTGGCTTCTTGATCTTTGATAAATACGGTAGTGTGTTTGTGTTCCAAATCCTTTAATCACACGCGATTGGTATCTCTAAAATCCTTGTTCTTTTTATTTAATTATGTTTATTTGTTCAAGATCTTTAAAATCAATTATAAAAACATGTAATCAATAAGATTTAAACAAGGAATTAAGGGTTTGGTTTGGTTTTGTTCGGGTTACACGCAAACCAAGACCCATAAAGGTCTCGGTGGTGTTTGTTTTCAACCAGCTGCACCCCACAAGGGGGTCGGTGCTGGTTTTGGTTTGCCAGCCGCAACCCCAACTGCCCAGTAGTGGGGTACGTGGCTTGGACAGTGGCAACCGAGAGCATGGTGCTCTCGGTGGGAACCGGGTACGCAGCAGGGGGAACCCTGGCTAGGCCAGGGGGTATGTTTGGGCAGCAGTGGCACCGGCTTACTACCGGTTGCTGGTGATGGTGGTCGGCCGCAAGCCACAGTCGTACGACTGTGGTGTTGTGTGTTTCGAGGAGAAGGCGAGACCTCCCATGGTCTCGGTGGGTCTCGTAGGGGCTCGGTTAAGACCAAACACACCAAGGGTGTGTTTGGCTATGTTTTATAAAAACATGTTATTTATTCTTTTATTACTTTATTTATTTAAATTAATATATGGTAAATTAAATTAATTAATAATCAAGACTTATGTTATAATTTATTTAAATAAAAACCATGATATAATGTATGTCCATTTTATTTAAATAAAATTTAGGATAAAATAATTATTAATATAATTATTCATGTACGTGTAATTAATTAAGAAAACTTAGCTTAATTAATGTATATTCATTTTAACCAAGGTTTAATTAAATTAGAACATGAATTAACTTAATTATATAATAAGTAATTTTAAGGTAAAGTTTCATTATTAAAATCATGTAATATTATTAATAAATAATTACTTATGATATCATGTATTATTATTATCACTAATTAATAATCATATGTTAAGACTAAGTAATAAATATAATTAAACTTTACTATATAATTAATCATGTCATACAATATGCTTGTTAAAACTATAGCTTATATCATTTTACTTATTTAATAAGCTTATTATTATTAATTATGGAAACATGTTAAATAGGGAATCATACTACATATGGAAACTTTATATTTTTAGAAACTTACTAATTATGGAAACTTTCTATTTTTGGAAACTTACTATTTATAGAAAATTGTTATTTTTAGAAAGTTACATATTATGTTATAACAAGTACTATAACACTTAAAATATGAAATACACTAATCAATAACACATAAAACATTAAGAATCACATGATAAAACAAGAACAAGTATAACAAGTAAAGAACACGTCAAGTAAACTAATAATCAGTAAACATAAGTTAAACAGACAACTCATTCATGTCCCTTTTATTATGTAGCTATCGTGAAGTCGGAGTGATCTTCCACTTTTGTTTTCATCCTCATTTACTGGACACAAGGTACGGATATTCCGTCCTTCAGTAAGGACACTCTCTTCCTATATTAGGATTCCCCATTTGCAGCCATCTGTTTCCCTAGTAGTTTACTTTAAACTAAACAGTAACTTATGTTATTAATATTTTAGATTTTTCCTGAGCTATATACATGCATTCCAATTCCACCTAGTTATGGAGGTACCATAACCATAACACTGGAGGCACCGGTATTATGACTCTTCCGCGGTAAGAGTGATTGCTCGCGACGTCCCTTTTTGTTATTTGGCCTATTTTATTATCATCATGTGGGGTGAATGGGTGCATCTTAGGAAAAGTTTAGCAAGATTACATGGTAATTGCGGTGTCTGCCTTACATCCGTTACATGGAGTTGATCCCTCCAACCCAGACTATTATAATTAGAGGGAACCCCTCTAATTGCATGATGAGGTCACCCCTCTAAGTATTCATGCACGTTGATACTTCATGACCTATATGGGCTCCAGGAATATTTAAAATACAGTTTTCAGTATAAAAATAAACATAAGTCTTTTAAGAATATAAACCAGTTTATAAACATACACTAGGTTTTCCATGACTTACACTTATTCCGTTGTACTCTCTTTCATTTCATTTCTTGCTTATGTTTATGCTTTACATTTCATTGTCATATATACGCACACTGAGCGTATTGCTCAGCCGTATTTCTTTCAATGTCCCAATACGGCAGGTACTAAAGGGCAAAGCTAGGATTCAAGAGTACGTGCATTGGATGGAGGAGCCTAGTGTTCTTCTCTTTTAATGCATTTACGTACTTTTTCTTTGCATGACATTGTTTAGTCCTTTCCTTACATTCTATACTTATGCATTGTGTGTCGAGCTTATGTTTGGAACCGATTTTTGTTTCCGGTTTCCTTTATGGTCATTTAATGTTTTAGACGTTTACCTTACATGCTTTGATGACACGCCATAATTACTAAGTAATGGTCCACTTATCCAAGTGGGGTGTTACATAACTACCCATAATATACTTCCTATAAATATCCATTAAATTTACAAAGGTTGACTTATGGGTTAATAAGTCCTCTGTAAGATGGATTAAGCCCAATGGTTACCCAACCCAAGATATGACCCCATAAGCCCAACCTAGCCCAAAAACAGTCCGACAGAACATACAAAATGTTGAAACGGTTTTAACCCATCAAAAGAGCTTTAAAAAAATCAGAGAAAATCAAGGAGATTCCCCAACATATGAAGATTATCCCCCGATATAGGATTAGCTTAATTCGTAATATTAAAGGTTTTATGGCATTTTTGGTAAATATGACTTTTTTAGTCTTAAAAATCAGATTTGATACCTTGTGAGAAAACAGTAGTAACCCGACCATAAAAAGTTCTTAAAAATAAATGGAGGCTATATTAAAAAAATAAGACTTATAGTATATGGTCAAGGACACTAGGTTCATGGTAAAAGCTATTATAGAACTCATCTTATGGTGGTTACAAGATTACCCTTTTTCTAGTCAGTCCAAAACCCTCGTTTTGTAAATCATGTTTCACCCATCCAGATCATCATAAGAAGTCTAGATCTTTATTAAAATCATGAAATAACTTGTTTAGAACGTATATAAGGATGATTAACATTGATCTAAATTATGAAAAAGTTTTAAATTATTCAATCACCATAAACATGTTTTTAGGGTTTATAAACCATAAAAATCATATACATAAGAAAATACTCAAACACAAAATCAAAGAAGGTGATACAAGGATTGATTTACTTACATGAGATGAATGTAGTGATATGGAAATCACTATATGAATCAAAACACTAAGGAATGAAAGATCAAGAAGCAAAAATCACCAAGAATACGCAAGATTTCAAGGTTTCTATAATGGAAGAGTAGAGAGAAAACCTTAAAATTCAACAATGGAGTTTGTGTGTGTGTGTGTGGAATGTGGGACGGCCAAACATAAACAAAGGGGTGTTTTTTGAGATTTTTGTCAAGTGATTATATGTAGGGAATATGTTTTTATTTGTTTTTAATACTTTTCACATATAATTTATTTTGTTATAAAACCAAATATATCCTCCTTTTCTTTCACAAAAGTACACGACCAATTTTACACAAGTGAGACCAAATGTGATTTTTTTCTAAGTTTATAAGTCTTACAAAATATTTTTTAAAAGTCTTTACATATTTTCTTAATTTAAAATCCTTTAAATTAAGTAATAAAATAACAAATAAAATCAATATATATATATATATATATATATATATATATATATATATATATATATATATATATATATATATATATATATATATATATATATATATATATATATATATATATATATATATATATATATATATATATATATACTTTCGGCCAAAATAACTATTTTATAAAAATATATGTTTTTCTTTTTAAATAAACTCTATATTATATGATTATTAATTCTAAATATTTTATAACCTGGAGTTTAATTATTTTAAGCTTATTCAAATAATTAAATGCATATTTTTAAATATTCAGAAATGAAATGAAATTTCAGAAATGAAATGAATTTTCAGAAATGACTTCAAATTTTCAAAATGACATAAATGACTCAAAAGTCGTATTCTCAAAATGTGGGTTTGACATCAAACATGTTGGGCCCTTTTAACACGATACTACTTATTAACCTTAAGTAATATCTTGCATATTGGATTCAAGTGAGTTGTTTTAATAAATCAATAATGAAGCAAACAATTAAAACAACAATACCAAATAACTTTTCAATGTATAAAGATTTTATTGAAACTTAATAAAGAATCTATGACACACTTTGCTTGTAGAATAGCAAAGTGGTTGAATGACAATGTTGGGGTGCTCTCTTCTACTTAAACTTCAAATCTTATGATTTTAAGTCTCGACCTTAACATTTATCAGCTTATAGCCGTATGGTTAAGTTGATGTTAGGAGAGAATAGGCTCTTGGAAGAGTTCTATTTTTCGAGTACAAGAGGTTGCCAATTCTCTCCCTAGATGCGTTCGTTTTATAGGCAACATATATTAGGGTTTACATGTTCAAAAGTAACCATGCAATTGTTTATCCAGTGGGTGGTCGAATGCCCAGCTAGATAAATAGTACAAATTTGAATAAACTAATCTATGAAAAGAATAAAGGTTCTACTTATAACTAACTTTACAAGAAACCTTTTCTTAATGAGATCTGCTTTCTTATTTGACTTAAAGCAGATCTTTTCCCGTCTAATGTAAACCTTCATAATAGCTGAAGCATCTTTAGTATTCTTGAGGAGACCGACATCATTCATATTTTGTATTGTCAGACCATACTGAACTGAAAGCTCTTCTTCAAGACTTTTTCTTCAGTAACTAGACCGCCTGGTTGCTAAAGCAAAGACTTCTTGTCTTCTAAGTTCTCTAGAAGAGGAAGGCTGAACTTTCTTCAGCAAAACATTCTTCAATAGGAATCTTTTTTCCTTTGAGCATGCTTCAGTAGAGCCACCTTTCTGCTGAACATAAAGTACTTAGGGTATTTTATATTCAAACCCTAGAGTTGCTTCAGCGTCAGTAAATACTGACCCAATCAAACATCTCTGAACAGATAATGGCGGAGAGTATAAAAATGATATTTTCACAAAATTTGTGAAGATGAAGGCATCGTCGGGCATTTCACTGTCAAACATACACTACAACAGAATAGGGTGGTTGAACGCATGAATCGAACCTTGATGTAGAAGGTTCGATGTATGTTATCCAATGCCGGATTGGGTAAAGACTTTGGGCTGAAGCTGTGACGTATGTGTGCCACCTTGTTAGTCGTTTGCCATCAATTGCTATTGATGGGAAAACACCATTTGAGAAATGGTATGGAAAACCTGCTAGTGATTATGATTCCTTACATGTATTTGGTTATGCTGCGTATTATCATGTGAATGAGTCAAAGTTGGATCCTAGAGCAAAGAAAGCATTATTCATGGGGATCACCTCTAGAATCAAAGTCTATCATCTATTGTATCCAGAGACAAAGAAGACGATCTTTAGCAGGGAGGCCACCTTTAGTAAATCTGTCATCTTGAAGAAGGTGAATGCTGAGCAGTTAGATGGAACTCCCAAAAAGGTAGAGTTTGAAAGAATAATTGTCCCAGATGATAGAGTAATCTATGATAATTCTCCTATGGTAGAAGGAGATTTTTAAGAAGAGGAGGTTCAACCTGAAGAACCTCGAAAGAAACAACATGAATCAATTTCTACTAGTAAGCCAAAAATAAAAGCCAAAAAGCGTGCTCGCTTTAATGATACGGTGGCTTGTACATGCAGCTGATGATGTTCCTACTACTTACTCTAAAGTCGTTCGAGACTCAGAGAATGATAAGTGAAGGATTGTCATGAATGAAGAAATGCAGTGTCTTCAAAAGAATCATACATGGGAGTTGACCAACCTCTCAGAAAAGAAGAAGGCAATTGGATGCAAATAGGTGTATGCAAAGAAAGAAGGATTTCCTAGCCAAGATGACGTTCGCTACAAAGCAAGATTGGAAGCTAAAGGCTACGCTCAGAAAGAGGGAATTGATTATAATGAAGTTTTTCTACAGTGGTAAAACATTCCACTTCATCCAGTGGTAAAATATCCTCTATTATAATTTTGTTGGCTTTGGTATCACAGTTGGACGTGGAACTAGTTCAGATGGATGTGAAGACTAAATTTCTAGATGGAGATTTGGAAGAGGAAATCTATATGGTTAAGCCAGAAGGATTCAAAGTTGTTTGAAAAGAGCATGAATTATGTAAGCTTCATAAATCATTGTACGGATTGAAGCAATCCCCAAGGCAGTGGTACAAGTGATTTGATAAGTTTATGACGGAGTCAAAGTACACAAGAAGCAAATACGACCATTGTGTCTATTTGAAAAAGCTACAAGATGGGTGCTTAGTATATCTTCTTCTATATGTGGATGATATGTTGATAGCTTCTTAGAGTCTAGAAGAGATTAAAAAGTTGAAGACTCGGTTGAAAAGCTAATACTTCGCTTTTGGCTAGGTATAAAATCTTATCGTCCGAATCTTTTCGAATTGAAAACCGGTCTTAAGTGCGACTCAATCGACTTTTGGTGAATCAAAGGTTTGGTTGATTTGTTTTAAACTATTTGCAAGTAATTAAAGTGTCGTTGAGTAAAATGGAAGTTAAAAGATTAATTTGAATGACGAGTAAAAATAAATGCATAAAACTTACAGGTGACAATGGAAAAAGTACTAACTCACTAAATAAAACTAACACTTTGAAAATTTTCAGAAAATAAAAAGTACTATAAGAAAGTGATATCGAAAGAAACCAAAACAAGCCAAAAAGGCCCCCGATCGGAATGTTTTCCGATCGGTTGATCGGAATGTAGGGGAAATCAACCCAATCGGAATGCTCGGAAAGTCCCAATCTGAATACTCAAGTTATGAAGAACAATCGGAATGTCCTACCTGCTTATAATCGGAATACGGGACAAGACCACTAATCGGAAAATGAAACTTGAGGCCCAATCGGAATATGCAGCTAGCTATCAATCGGAATACGTGCAAACAATGGACCAATCGAAAAGGACAAACCCTAATCCGATTGGGTCAATCGGAATATTGAAGTGCAGTGCCGTCGGAATATAGACCAATCGGAAAGGGTGTTGGTACCTTTTCCTAAAATGGTGGAAATCGTTATGATGGTGCACCGGTCGGAAAACAAATCGGAAAGGGGAGTTTAAACCCTTTCCGAAATCTAAGGAAAAAGGTTAAGCTAGGTAATAAGCTAACTTTAATAAGCTAATACCAAAACCAACCCGAATCTATGACAAATCCGAATCAAATAAGCACTTTGATCAACTTATTCAACTCGAAATTAATCAACTTTTTAGATCAAACCATAAAAACATAAACTTTTTAATAAAACTTTTTAATAAGAAACATAAGCTAATCATAAAAATAAGCCAATAAGCACAAAAGTCTTAAAGCTTAATCAAATGAAAACTTATAAAATGATCAAAAGATTAACTTTTTAGCACGAAATCAATAAGAACAACACGGATCACATGATAATCGCACCAAAATCAATCTTAAATCAAAGAAAAGTAGAATGAGATTAAGAAATAAAAGCTTAAAATGGAACTTTGATTAATGAAATAAGCAATACAAAGAGTTAATCTTGAAAGATTAAAAGAAAAAGATGAACTAGTGAGAGAAAGTTTAAGACTTTCTCTCTCTAAAAACTAAAAAGTGAAAAATTGACTAAAAATCTAACCACCCTCCTAATGACTATTAGGAGGGTATTTATAGGGAGGGTGGAAGGAGTGCATGTGTTGCATCTTCTTTCTTGCTTTCTTCACGTTTTCTCGACTCGACTTTAATTCTTCGTCTTTGTCGTCTCGGGATTTGAACTTGTCTTTTAATTTTCTTCTTCTATTAGACTTAAGTTCTTCGACTTCGTTAAACTTCCGTATTTTGACTTTTTCTTCGATAAATCTTCAGAATAGGTCTTGGACTTCCGTTCTTTTTGCACTCTTGATCTTTTGACTTCGTCTTTTTCCCGTTTTCTTCAATAAAAGCCCGTGAAAGCCCGTGTTTTCTTCCTTTTTCATATTTTGGTCCTAAAACACAATAAAAACACAAACCACGCATAATTCCGACTTTTATGACATAAATCACACGTTTTGGTCTTGTTATTATTGGAAATAAGTGGTAAAAGGATAAGTGTTTTCACACTTATTAAATCCCCTACACTTGACCATTGCAATGCCCTAATGCAATGCATTAATTTTAAAGCACGGTTTACATTTTCCATCATAAATAACCCACCTTGGCCTTTATTAAATACTAAACATAAAAGATAGAAATAAGTAAAGAAATTAAAAACTTACATTGGGTTTTGGCGGCCGTGAACGTTTATCATCCTCAAGTTTCACGTTCCCCATACCAAGCTTAAAAACGAGATCATTGTTATTATAAGTTAGCAAACTATCACGAACTCATGTGGGCCAATTATTCACTTAGACTCCCTTATTCCTAGGTGTATCTCTTATATTTTATTTTTTTTGTCTTGAATGATCACGAGGATGCATTGTTTGACTTATTTCGAAGGTTATTTAGTCCGAAAATAAGGTGAACGATTTAATCAATAGTTAGCTAAAGGACGAAATCTTTTAAAACTACTTCTCGGGATATCAGAAAGTTCATATCTTGGCATAACTTGGTTCGCGATTTGAGACCTTTCTCGGGCCGATATTTGGCAGCGACTTCATACTTCGAATCTTCGAGAGACGTTCTTGAAATAATGGTCTTCTCTTCATAATAGGAATTTCTTCACTTGAAGTTTTTGAGAGATTCTTCATCTTTGGACCACGACTTCTTCATTTTTCTCCAATCTTTATTTTGGACTTTGATATACAACGATCCGCCTCCTTTTAGGACTTGGATCTAATTATCCTCATACCTTGTTAGGGTCTTTTCGGATAGATTTCTCCATGACTTTTGGGGAGTTTTTGCTTTTCGTCGTGTGTCTCGATCCTTCATATTGACTTTCGATAAATGATTCTTCACATCACTTTTGGATCTTTAGCAACAAAATGTAGCCCTCATGCCTTGTTAGGGCCTTTTCGGACTCGCCAATCTTCGCGCCCCGCTTCATAAGTTATGCCTTGGCTATGAACTCTCGTCATTACCGAGCAACTTTTAAACGATCTGGGGCTAGAAGCTAAGTAACCTTTTAAATTGTACAACCTTATTTATTAGCAGATTAACTTATTAACAAGCGGAGGGAGAATAGGCTCATAATTAACTCACATAAATTCACGAAAGAGTACAGAACTTATAATTGACTCTATCATCTCTCGTTCTCCACAGTTTAAAATCTCAAGGAATAAGACTCGTGGATGCTTAGCCAATTAAATCAAAGTTTTGGGTTTTCGAGTCGCCTATAGGATCTTGCAAATTCTTGGACTTTTTCAAGTTTAGAAATCGCGTTTTAAAGTTCCCTTGATAAACGACTCTCTAGGATCAATTATAGGAACTTGCGAAAAGTTCTTGTTCTTAACCCGTGAGAGTTAAGACTTTCGCGTTTTATAGCTCCCTATATAAAAGCCTAGCAAAACTTGACTTAAACACGTTAAGGATACTAGCTAGAGTAAACTTAGGCAAGTAAACTCGGGTTGAGTCAAAATGTTCACGACTAAGAAAAATCTAAAACCACTTTATTAAAAATTTATTCTAGCAAAGGAAACATAACAAAGGCAAATACAACTATACAACTAGGCCAAAATAGATTAAAAATTTTGAAAAATTTCGAAAAATCAAATTTTCCGGTTAAAATGAGGGCAAATTCATGGAAAAGACCACTTACTTCGATAGAAGTCCCCCCTACACTTGAGATAAACATTGTCCTTAATGTTTAAGCATGTGGGAGTAAACTCCCCTACACTTATAACATTGTGCACTTTGTTTAAATCTTGCTAAGGAAAGGACAACTAAAGTGAATTCAATGTGAACATATAGAATATGAAATATTGAATCACAAGAGTTTAGGATAGAACCGGGAAGATGGAAAACACGGTATCACGGTTCGTCAAAAGTCATCAAGATGCTCTCTGAAGCTTTAATCCCTGCACAGCACAAGAAACAAGACAACAAACATATGCGGGGCTCCCCCTACACTTATTATGAAAGCAGTAAGGGATAGAACACGGGTTGCCTCCCGAGAAGCGCTTGTTTTTGTTCACCGAGTCATGAGCCTGACTCGACCCAATTTTAGTTCATGGGGAACGTGGTGAGGGATGGAATCATCTCTTGAGAGATGTCCTCACCAAAGTACAGCTTCAGACGCTGGCCATTCACCTTGAAATTGGGCCCATTCGGCTGAGAAAGCTCAATGGTCCCATACGGAAAAACTTTGGCGACGGTGAATGGACCAGTCCAGCGGCTCTTCAACTTGCCAGAGAAGATCTTCAACCGAGAGTTAAAGAGTAAGACTTGATCACCAACGTGGAACTCTCGGTTCTTGATTTTAGCATCGTGGATCATCTTCGTCTTCTCCTTGTAGATCAGCGAGTTCTCATAAGCTTCATTCCTCAGTTCATTTAGCTCGTTGAGTTGAACCTTGCGATGATCACCGGCTTTGATGATGTCGAAGTTAGCCCATTTCAAGGCCCAGTGCGCCTTATGTTCCAGCTCGATGGGTAGGTGGCAGGCTTTCCCGTACACAAGACGATAAGGTGTACAACCGATCGGGGTCTTGTAGGCAGTACGGAAAGCCCACAGAGCATCATCTAACTTATCGGCCCACGCGGCGCGATGCTCTCCCACAGTACGCTCCAAAATTCTCTTCAAGCCACGGTTGGAGATTTCGGCTTGCCCATTGGTTTGGGGATGATAGGCGGTGGAAAGACGGTGATTGACACCATACTTTGCCATGACTCGTGCAAATTGATCGTTGCAAAAATGAGTCCCGCGGTCACTGATGATAGCACGAGGAACGCCAAATCGAGCGAAAAGCTGCTTCAAAAAGTTCACAACCACCCTCGCATCATTCGTAGGAAGAGCCTTAGCTTCAACCCATTTAGAGACGTAGTCGACGGCGACGAGGATGTACTTGTTCCCTTTGGAGGATGGAAATGGCCCCATAAAGTCGATGCCCCATACATCAAAGATTTCACATTCCTGTATGAAATTTTGAGGCATCTCATCCTTATGTGTGATCTTGCCTTGACGTTGGCAAGCATCACAATGCTTGACCATTTCGTGAGCGTCACGATAAATGGTGGGCCAGTAGAATCCGGAATCAAACACTTTCTTAGCGGTGTAGTTGGGACCAAAGTGACCACCGGTGGGTCCTTTGTGGCAAGCTTGGAGGATATCGAAAGCTGCCGGTCCGTCAACACATCGACGAATAATCAGATCAGCACACTGTTTGAATAGATAGGGTCATCCCAAAAGTAATTCTTAACATCGTTCAAGAACTTCTTCTTTTGTTGGGATGTTAACCCTTGGATGAGAATACCACCCGCTAAGTAGTTTGCAATGTCTGCAAACCACGGGGTGCCATCAAGATTGAGATTTATAGACATTAGAGTCTCCAGGGGGAAAGAGTCATTGATCTCTTTGTTCGGATGATCCCCCTGATATGGATCCTCAAGTCGACTCAGATGATCCGCGGCCAGGTTTTCGGCTCCCTTCTTGTCACGAATTTCAATGTTGAATTCTTGAAGGAGCAAAACCCAGCGAAGAAGTCTTGGCTTAGAATCGTTCTTTGTCATCAAGTACTTCAACGCGGAATGGTCCGTGTATACGATGGTGGTGGATAAAACAAGATAGGGGCGAAATTTCTCAAAAGCATAGACAACAGCTAACAGCTCTTTTTCGGTTGTCGTATAATGCAATTGAGCCCCTGTAATTGTTTTGCTAGCGTAGTGGATTGGTTGGAAGTGTTTATTCACTCTTTGGCCCAAAACCGCACCAATAGCAAAGTCGCTAGCATCGCACATCAATTCAAAAGGCAGCTCCCAGTTAGGGGTAACCAAGACCGGTGCCTTAGTTAGCTTATCCTTAAGAAGATTGAAGGCTTCGAGACACTCTTTAGAAAAGATAAAAGGAGTATCTTTTTCCAAGAGGTGGGTCATCGGGCGAGCGATTTTAGAGAAATCCAGAATGAATCTACGATAGAAGCCCGCATGACCCAGAAAGCTTCTCACACCCTTCACGGTGGAAGGTGGAGGTAATTTGGCTATGACATCTACTTTAGCACGATCGACTTCAAGACCGGCTTTAGAGATTTTGTGTCCTAGCACAATGCCTTCTTTTACCATAAAATGGCATTTTTCCCAATTCAGAACAAGGCGAGTGTCTTCGCACCGCTTAAGCATACGTTCCAAATTGGCAAGGCAAGCAGAGAAGGAATCCCCGAAGACCGAGAAATCATCCATGAAGACTTCCATGGTTTGCTCAACCATGTCATGGAAGATAGCCAACATGCACCTTTGGAAAGTCCCGGGGGCATTGCATAAGCCAAAAGGCATTCTTTTATAAGCAAATGTGCCGTAGGGACAAGTGAATGTTGTCTTCTCTTGATCTTGGGGATCGATGGGTATTTGAAAATAACCCGAGAAACCATCAAGAAAGCAGTAATATTCATTACCAGCTAAACGTTCAAGCATTTGGTCCATAAAAGGTAGAGGGAAATGATCCTTTCTCGTGGCATCATTGAGTTTGCGGTAGTCTATACAAACTCTCCACCTAGTAACGAGACGGGTAGGAATTAACTCGTTGTTTGCATTGGGCACAACGGTGATTCCGCCCTTCTTAGGCACACAATGGACTGGACTGACCCACGGTGAATCCGAAATAGGGTAAATCATACCCGCATCAAGAAGTTTGATAACCTCTTTTTTGATGACTTCATGTATTTTGGGATTCACCCTTCGTTGACTTTGAATTGTGGGCTTAAAGTCGTCCTCCATGAGAATTTTATGTGTGCAGAAGTGAGGATCAATTCCACGGATGTCGGAGATTTTCCAAGCGATAGCGCGTTTATGCTTCTTCAACACAGCGACAAGTCGGGCTTTTTCGTCTTCGTTCAGATCCTTTGCGATGATGACCGGTAGCTTCTCGTCGTTTTCCAGAAAAACATACTCAAGATGAGGCGGTAGGTCCTTAAGCTCAAGAGTAGGAGGATTCTCAATAGATGGTGAAACTAACGATGGATCATCATTAGTCACCTCTTTAGGAACAGGAGGAGACAACGGGTCCTCATTGAGAAGTCTCTCAATAGTACGAATATCTTCATCCCAATTGGTGGACAAATTATCATACTTAATACCGAGAGGACCCAAACTAGCTTCGAAATCATCCAAGTCACTTTCTCCAAAAGGAGTCAATGCTGGAGCAATTGAGGCAACGGTCTCAACATTGGGTAGAGAAGAGAGAGTACTTTTGCAAGCATCATGAAAATGTTCTTCACAAGCCTCATCGAGAACATCAATAGCATTAACACTCTCATACGAATAAGGTTGCTTAGAAATCTTACCCATGTTGAAGACAATCTTATCGTCACCAACTCTCATGATTATTTCGCCTGCGGCTACATCAATAAGAGTGCGACCGGTCCTCAGAAATGGACGTCCAACGATTAATGGAACACGGGGATCCATCTCGTAGTCAACGACAACAAAATCCGTCGGGAAGGTGAATTTGTCGACGCCAACAAAGACATCTTCGGCTATCCCCACTGGATAAGCAACCGTACGGTTGGCTAATTCCAAAGTCATTTTGGTGGGGACTAGCTCGGGGAGAGATAATTGCTTCCAAACACTTAAAGGCATTAAGTTTATACTGGCACCTAGATCAGCTAAGGCCATGCAATTCTCTACCCCCGGGAAGTTGCAAGGAATCAAGAAGCGACCCGGATCACCAAGTTTGGTGGGCAATTGCCTTAAGAGCACTGCGGAGCAATTCTCATTAAGGTGGGTCTGAGCAATGTCAAGGAGTTTCTCTTTATCACTTAAAAGATCTTTGAACATCTTAGCGTATTTGGGCATGTGAGCGAGAGCCTCGGCAAAGGAGATGTTAAAATTCAGTTGTTTAAACATTTTAAGAAAGTTTGAAACTTGAATATCATCCTTGCTCTTTTGCTTCTCTTTCCTCAACCTTGAAGGATAAGGTATATTGGATGAAGAAGAAGGCTTTAAGGGAATAGGATCACTCACAACCACGTGTGGTGGGGAAATGGGGATAGAAGGTGAAGGAGGTGGGGAAAGTTGCTCTTTTTCCTTGTTCACAATCACGGGTGGAGGTGTAGGAAGCTCGGGTTCCATATAACCTTTTCCACTTCTAGTGGTGATTGCTTTCATCTCCCCTCTTGGATTCGCAACGGTATTACTCGGAAGAGTACCCGAAGAAGAGGGTTGATTACTTTGGATGAGCGAACCAATCATATCACGAAGGTGAAGAGCTTGATTGTTAAAAGAGTTTTGCATGTTGGCATTAATATCATTGCTGTGTTTGGCCATGTCATTCCTTAGCTCGGCTCGAATATCGCTCCCTTGTTTCACCATGTCATTCTTCAAGTTGACAAATTGACTCTGAAGATTCGTCACCATCTCACGATTAGTCTTTATGAACGTCTCGACGTCTTGGTTTACGGCCATCGGTTGATTGAGAGGTGGAGCTTGAGAATTTCCTTGAGTTGGGTATGGGTTTCTTTGGGATTGATATTGATTTTGAGCACGAGGTTGGGATTGGCTGTTTCGGTTGTAGCTTTGTTGTTGGTTTTGGTTTGCAGGAGGGAAACCGGGAGGAGCAAGATAATTGTTGGAACGATAACTTAGCAAGCCACGGTCTCCTTGAGGGCAAGCTTGATAGCCTCCCGTGGGATAAGTGCCGTAAGCTGCGTTAACGTTTTCAGAAGAATTTCTTTGGGTAGAAGGACAATCATTATAAGAGTGAGGGCCACCACATGTGTCACAAGACATAGCAACGGCTTTAGCTTGTTGAAAGTGGTTTGTGGCCATGGCCATGAAATTCTTGTTCATTTCAGCGAGTTGTCGAGAAATTTCAGACATTTCAGGATTGGAGGTAGTAGAAGAAACATTGACTCTCGAGTTAGATCTTGAGGATGCGGATGAATCCCAATTCTTGTGGTGAGTAGTCATGTTTTCGATCAACTCTCGGCACTCCTCCGGTCTCCTTTTCATAAAAGTACCACCGGCGGCGGCATTGATCGTGTCACGATCACGAAAGGTGAGACCATTGTAGAAGGTGTCAATGAGAGTGACGGGGAGCATATTGTGATTAGGACAGCGGTCGATCAAATCATTGTAATGTTCCCAAGCATCGAAAAGCGATTCATCATTCTCTTGCATAAATCCACTGATTTGGTTACGAAGGCTAGTGACCATGGATGGGGGGAAGTAGCGCGATAAAAAGCGTTGAGTCATGTCGTTCCATGTATGAATAGAATTCTTAGGAAGACGGTCAAACCATTTTTCGGCATGGTGAGAAAGTGAGTGTGGAAAAAGTTGAAGGCGAAGGTCATCCATAGAAACACCGGGGCACTTCATGCTTTGGGTAATGGTAATGAATTTGTCGAGGTGTTTGTTGGCATCATCATCCGGGATTCCACGAAATGGGTTCGTTTGCACTTGCTGGATCATGTGATGCTTCAACGAAAACTCCTGAGCCGTGACGTGCATTGGCGCAATCGGGCCTCCGCGTCCGTTCATGGTGGGTTGGCACAATTCCTCCATGGTTCGTAAATCAGGTAGAAGGACATTGTTGTTGTTGTTGTTGTTATTATTCAAATTGTTTTGAGGTGGGTGATTATTGTTGTTATTAACACCAGCCATATCTAAATCTTCAAGAGTCTCGGGCTCAGAATAGTTGGAAGATCTAGTACGCATGCACCTGCAGAAGAAAAATATACACAAAGAATATCTATATAATCTTTTTGGTTTTTATAGGTTTTTTAATGTTTTTGTATTTTTGAAGAGTTTTATATTTTTTATGGATTTTTGGAAATTTTTATAGCAATGAAAATAACGTTCAAAGAACGGATCCCAAAATTCAATGCGTCTCTCACTAGAAACCGTTTATCTTAACGAAAAGAGCCGGCAGCGGCGCCATTTAATACTTCGCTTTTGGCTAGGTATAAAATCTTATCGTCCGAATCTTTTCGAATTGAAAACCGGTCTTAAGTGCGACTCAATCGACTTTTGGTGAATCAAAGGTTTGGTTGATTTGTTTTAAACTATTTGCAAGTAATGAAAGTGTCGTTGAGTAAAATGGAAGTTAAAAGATTAATTTGAATGACGAGTAAAAATAAATGCATAAAACTTACAGGTGACAATGGAAAAAGTACTAACTCACTAAATAAAACTAACACTTTGAAAATTTTCAGAAAATAAAAAGTACTATAAGAAAGTGATATCGAAAGAAACCAAAACAAGCCAAAAAGGCCCCCGATCGGAATGTTTTCTGATCGGTTGATCGGAATGTTGGGGAAATCAACCCAATCGGAATGCTCGGAAAGTCCCAATCTGAATACTCAAGTTATGAAGAACAATCGGAATGTCCTACCTGCTTATAATCGGAATACGGGACAAGACCACTAATCGGAAAATGAAACTTGAGGCCCAATCGGAATATGCAGCTAGCTATCAATCGGAATACGTGCAAACAATGGACCAATCGAAAAGGACAAACCCTAATCCGATTGGGTCAATCGGAATATTGAAGTGCAGTGCCGTCGGAATATAGACCAATCGGAAAGGGTGTTGGTACCTTTTCCTAAAATGGTGGAAATCGTTATGATGGTGCACCGGTCGGAAAACCAATCGGAAAGGGGAGTTTAAACCCTTTCCGAAATCTAAGGAAAAAGGTTAAGCTAGGTAATAAGCTAACTTTAATAAGCTAATACCAAAACCAACCCGAATCTATGACAAATCCGAATCAAATAAGCACTTTGATCAACTTATTCAACTCGAAATTAATCAACTTTTTAGATCAAACAATAAAAACATAAACTTTTTAATAAAACTTTTTAATAAGAAACATAAGCTAATCATAAAAATAAGCCAATAAGCACAAAAGTCTTAAAGCTTAATCAAATGAAAACTTATAAAATGATCAAAAGATTAACTTTTTAGCACGAAATCGATAAGAACAACACGGATCACATGATAATCGCACCAAAATCAATCTTAAATCAAAGAAAAGTAGAATGAGATTAAGAAATAAAAGATTAAAATGGAACTTTGATTAATGAAATAAGCAATACAAAGAGTTAATCTTGAAAGATTAAAAGAAAAAGATGAACTAGTGAGAGAAAGTTTAAGACTTTCTCTCTCTAAAAACTAAAAAGTGAAAAATTGACTAAAAATCTAACCACCCTCCTAATGACTATTAGGAGGGTATTTATAGGGAGGGTGGAAGGAGTGCATGTGTTGCATCTTCTTTCTTGCTTTCTTCACGTTTTCTCGACTCGACTTTAATTCTTCGTCTTTGTCGTCCCGGGATTTGAACTTGTCTTTTAATTTTCTTCTTCTATTAGACTTAAGTTCTTCGACTTCGTTAAACTTCCGTCTTTTGACTTTTTCTTCGATAAATCTTCAGAATAGGTCTTGGACTTCCGTTCTTTTTGCACTCTTGATCTTTTGACTTCGTCTTTTTCCCGTTTTCTTCAATAAAAGCCCGTGAAAGCCCGTGTTTTCTTCCTTTTTCATATTTTGGTCCTAAAACACAATAAAAACACAAACCACGCATAATTCCGACTTTTATGACATAAATCACACGTTTTGGTCTTGTTATTATTGGAAATAAGTGGTAAAAGGATAAGTGTTTTCACACTTATTAAAAGCGAATTTGAGATGAAGGATCTTGGTGAAGCAAAGATGATTCTCGACATGGAGATAGTCAGAGACAGAAAATTAAGGAAGCTTTGTTTGACTTAGAAACAATATATGAGAAGGGTTCTAAAGCATTTTAGGTTCAACAAGCAAACAAAATGAGTTAGTACTCCACTCACTTCTCAATTTAAGCTTAGTGTTGCTATGTCACTGAAAGATGATGCAGAGAGGGCTTACATGGAAAAAGTACCTTATGCTAATGTTGTTAGTAGCTTAATGTATGCTATGATATGTACTCGACCAGATATTAGTCATGTTGTTGGGACGGTGAGCAGGTATATGCATAACCATGGGAAAGGATATTGGAAGCTGTTAAATGGATATTACGATATATCCATAACACAACTGATGTCGGGTTAGGATTCGAACATGGAAGTAGTCAGTGGATGGCAGGATATTGTGATTTCGACTATGCTATAGATTTAAATAAGCGAAGATCTACGACAGGCTATGTGTTTACTCTAGAAAAAGCTCCAATTAGTTAGAAGTCTACCTTATAGTCAACTACTGCTTTGTCAACTACGGAAGCAGAGTATATGGCGATTGCAGAGGCTGTCATGGAGGCAATTTGGCTTCGAGGGTCGCTCGATGAACATGGAATCAATCAGAAATTAGTCACGGTGCATTCTGACAGTCAGAGTTTAATCCACTTAGCGAAAAATCAAGTTTATCACGCAAGGACAAAGCACATTGATGTTGGGTATCATTTCATACGATAGATACTCGAACAAGGTGAAGTTAGAATCCAAAAGGTCCATATTTCGAAGAATCCTGCAGATATGCTGACTAAAGTATTAACTGGGATCAACTTCAATTATTGTTTGGACTTGATTAATGTTGTGAAAACATGAATGTTGGTTTGAAGACTCCACCAAAGATGGTTGACAGCGAGATTGAAGAATTGGTATTTCGCCAAGGTGGAGATTTGTTAAATATTGGCTCAATAAAATCTTAGAAAGATAAGATATGAATGCAAGATTCTCAAGATATGCAAGTTGGAAGATTTGCAAGATCTTGATACAACTTGGTCCTTTTGAAGCCTATAAATAAAAGGCTTAGTTTCTTGTTTCAAATGCACCAAAAAGACACAAACAATCAACTCTTGTTGTGTAGTTATCTCTCTTTCTTTTTGATACCTGTAGTTTTCTAGTTTTGTAATATATATTTTTCCATTGAGAAATATATAAGTTTGGTGTTACATCTCTTTTTCACTTTAGTAGTATATAATTTTCAACAAGCTAGTGTGGGGTAAGCTTATAGTGTTGATTTATTCACTCTTTACCTAGTCGGTAGGATATTATCGCGGTTATTCCACAACACTTAGTAATGTGGCGCTCTTTTTTGTTGACATTAGCTTGCATAACCAACTTCTTTAGGCAGTCTATAATCATGTCAAATACGAGGTTTTGTTGTTTGTGAATTACAAAAGCTATAGTTGATCACATATGAGGTTTGGTTGTGTGTGCATAATCAACTTGAATTTGGAGTTCACCTCTTAATATCTATACAAGAGTATAGCAGCTTACTTTGTAAATCCTACTAGCTATAGACTCTAAATCATCTTTTTAACTTTCATAAGTTTTTGGTGAAGTTACTTCGTAGACGAGGCAATAGAAATAGCAACGAGGCCGGGTAGGGAATTGTTGATACATCTCCATTCCCAAAATTCAATATGTGTCTCCATCCCCATCCCCATCCCCGTTAGTGTTATAATTACATCCCATCCCTGTTGGGGAACGGAGATCTCCAATGGGGAATCGAGGTTTTTTTCTCATTACACAATTTACATTTTGACAAAATTTCAAATGGTGAAACCATATTGACATCAAACATGTACTCCAACTTCATGAGCAACTATGATGGCAACCTTAGGAGCAGCTCATGTACACAATAGAAAGGATAATTATGTCACACCTTGGTGTTGATATGGAGCTACAAGAATGGAAACAAGAGTATCTACCTCAATTAGTGAAACTTTTTGTATGATAACATGTATAAAACTAATAAAGTCCATTGTCGACTTTTATAAGCCAACTAGTAGCACCTCCCCTATCGCTGACCTCTTTGCGACTTGCTTGATGGCGCTACGAACCAAAAAACCTTGTGCTCTCCGTTTTGGAATAAAAGTTCAATCCAATTAGAGAAGACGTGGTATAATAGGGGTTTTGGTTTGGGTCTACGCACCTTGGTTCTAGCAGCACCATCTCCATACCTTCCTTTCGTATCTGAGGTGGGCTCTTTCATCGGCCTCTCTTGGAGTTGCCCGAGTGAAATGGAACGCTCTTCATTCGCAGGCAGTTACGGGGACTTTGCTTTTAGCTTTTAGCCTTCCTAGCTAGCCGACAAAGGTCGAACTTTCTTACTTCTTTATTGAAAGCGAAAGAGAAAACTGACTTACTCAACTTTTTGATTGAAAGGGTATAACTAACTGGCTGGCACCTTACGAAGTAGTATACTTATTTTGTTTAGTAGTAGGAGGCTTCACATACTCTTACTACTCGAGAGATAGGGTAGCACCCCCCATCCCCCGAAGTGACGAAGATGAAAAGTGCTTTTGCTAACTCTTTCTCGTCTTCAAAAAAGTATCAAAATGCAGTTATATAAGCTATCACTTTTTCAATTCATGATCTGCTCTACGAAGGGAAAAGTGAGAGTATCAAAATGCAGTTATATGAGCATCGACTTGATAATTTGCCTAGTGAGAAAGCCAGGAAAAGACCCAACAGGCATACAAACTCACTCTCTCGGCTACCCAATAGGTTAGCGAAAGGTGGTTCAAGCTATTTATATGAGAGCAGAACAAGGAGAGCAATCAACGCTATGGACAATTCCCACCTTAGGGACCCCTACTGTGACAACAGCTACTACGCAACATCAGATAATGCTATCAACGAAACAACCCTTTATCCAATCCAGCATGTCACCATGACCTGGCAAAGAACCAATCTTCACTTTTCGACATCCGCGTTTTAACAGCAGTTACACAGGCCCTGAATGTCTTAGATAGCTGTAAGTGAAATAAGGCTACTAAGTAGTAACTAGGAATGCGGCTAGCTCAGCTAGTATACTTACTTGCTCGTTATAAGGGGGAGGCTAAAGCAGGGTAGTGAAACTAGGAACGGAGTTGGCTTGTTAGAGCTAGGCTATTGAGTGAAAGTAAAGTAAGCGAGCTAGTCATACGAGCCAGGGAGCTAGTCAGCTTGTTTTAGTTGCTACGGTATAAACTGGAGTGAAACGAGTTGGCAGTAGAGACCATAGGAAGGAGCCACACCTACGATCTTTCATCAAACGAGCACGCGTTCTAATGAGGGATTCAAGATAGGAGAGAGAGGGAGAAGATAAGAAGGAAAAGTACTAAGAACTAAGTTTTGGTCGTGACTTGTAAGGGTAGGAGCGGTAAAGAAGTAAGGAGGTCGACTAGCTTTTAGCTTGATTGAACGTGGTCTTTAAGTTATTAGTGGGGCGCGTTAACCAGAAGAATAAGCGCCGCAAGAGCAATAAGATAAAAAAAGCACGTCGGGTAAGCGTATCAAGAGATACCGTGGGAAGGTTGCCCTTGACGCCAGTCATTAAGGATCTGTTTCAACGTCGGCTAGGACCAAAGGCTAATGCCCTATGAGCGCTTAAGCCGAGATTCTTCCGTATACAAGATTCTAAGTGGAAGATTATGAGCCATTGGCAAAGGCTTGATTTATAGGATAATAAAGGAGTTCGGTCTGGTTGTGGAAGGGAATGGGGCACATTGAAAAATCCTTAAACTAGTGTCCCCTTTGCAAACTGACTCGGCCTTAGGTGTCATCCCTTAAAACTGGTATAGGGGGGCTATATAGGGAGTAGATAGCGAAAACAGGAGCTTCCAATAGTAGATCCGCAATCTAGGAATATGCATAAACTGTAGCTCAAAAGAGCTTATCTCCCCACTGCCCTCCATTCCCCTGGCACACACACGTCTCCATAAGACGAGCGACAGGGTTCAGGAGCTTCCGTCCTTAAACCAGCCTATTTCTTTTTCTTATTTTTGTACACGAGATCCATAGATAGGAACATAGTAAAGAAAGGAAGAGACCATAAACTAATAGTAGGATCTGTTGCTGGTTCTGATCCAACTGACTCTAAAGGGGGGTTAGTGAGGTTAATGGGTCCAGAGGGAGGAAAATCCGTAGTTTCCAATGAATCTAAACAGATAATCATGGAATGTGATCTGGGTAACCGGGAGAGGTGATTCGTGTTAAAGAGCTATTTGAATGAAGTCCCATCCCAGGCTTAAAAGAAAGTTATAGTAATCCACGCAAGTAGTTAGAAGAAGCTAAACCAGTAAGGGGATAGGAAGCTAGGGGCAGAGCTGCAAGGCATGACGTAGCTAATCACTCTAAAAGAAAGACTGAGAGTTGGATTAGGAAAAGAAGTGGAACCAGACGAAGGAAAAGAATGAATTAGAAAGAATTAGATTAGGAAGAGATATAGGGATGAGTTATAATAGTCGATTTACACGAGCTGCATTTCATGATATTGACATAGAGGGGTTTGGAAAAGCTGATTTGGTGACCGCTGTATGAAAAAAGCAAACTTCTAGCATTTACATTCAATCTTACATCTTAGATTAAGCAATTGAGTTCTTCGACAGTAGAACTAGAAAGAAACCACCTTGATGACGAGTTTTCACCTTATTTTATTTATTATAGGATAAACCTTATGAGCCTGACACCTATCTTCCATCAAGCACGAAAGCAAGTCAGTCAAACAAAGCCCCAGGACTGGGGAAAGCAAGGAACTGATAGTCTTAAGGGTGAGTTTATGCTATTTCGTGATGGGATGAGGTCTAACATTCGACTGATATATGAGAAGGCATAGCATTATGCCACTAGACCAGAAGGAAAAAAGGCTCACAAAGGCCAGGTTAACATAGACTATCTTCCCACATTTCAGGGTCAGGAAGAAGAGAAGAGCACAAAGCAAAAGCAACTGAAGCAGGTTATACTGAGATGGTTGTTTTTCAACTACGAAATAAATTCGTTTTTGACTCGGGGCATCAAGTCGTATTTATTATTTCTATGGTTAGATATTTTCCGTATCAAAATAAAAGTAAGATCTCAATGGTTGGGAAACTTCGACTTTCGACCTTTCGTTTACTGATGGATCGGGTAGCTCAGAGATGCTAGGAAGAAGAAAAAGTTTACTTACTTGATGCTTTAAAGAAGTTCAGAGAATAATGAAATACTGCATACTTATTCGTTTAGTAGATTCCCCGTTTTCCTTATCCTAACCGGAAGATAGATCGAAGAGTAGAATACGAACTATATCCGAGGGTATATGACTGAGCTTCACTCCTCTCTCGCTGCTACTGAGCTACCGCATTCTCTTCCTGTTGAGGAAAAGAATCTCTTGGTTGTCAATCAGTTTCGTTTGAAACCCCTGGTCGAGCTTCTTTCTTCTGCTTCTTCTGTTGATTTCCCAGTTTTGGTTGATTCTCTAGTATCTGGTCTTGCTGTTCTTCTTTTTCCGCTTTTTCCTTTTCGTTTCATCCGTCCTTTATATCTCATTTGATATAAGTTCTCCTTTCGTCCTCGGAGTATACTCTCAATTGAAACTTTTTACGCGTCCAAAAAGGGCTAAGCTTCCGTGAAAGAGATTAGGCCTCGGGCGGCCAATGGTCCATCTTTATTAAGATTTCAATCCATTCTTTCATTACTTCCTACTTTCTTTGTCTTTATTAGATAGAATGCCATCAAATCATAGTAAGTCGGCTATCTCACTGTGAAAGGCAACTTCTAGCTCTAAGAACCAATCTTACTCTTGAAGAGCAGAAAGCTAGAATGAAAGTCAAGGGGAGGGAGCAGCTTCAATAGCTTTGGCTATAAAAACTCTTGGTCTTGGAGCATCAGTGTCATCAGTTCACCCAAGATCGGCAGGAAAAATAACTACTAGGTTTGTGCAAGAAAATCTTCTTGCGTGACGGGAAAGAGTTGAAAAAGAAAGAGATTCATTAGCTATGGAATCTGACAGGTATCGGTATGAAACAAAGAGGGCTATTCACAAAGCATTTTATGATGCGCTCTAGGAAAAAGTCTCGGGCTTAGAGGTATGGATGGTCCTAAGGCTTGCCTACAGCTTTGTTATCAGAGCTGGATCGATTGAATCCTTTTCCAGTGCCCGTGTTCCTACTACTACTTGTGCTGCTATTCTTACTTCCATGTATGGCTATGGTGGTTCTCCAGCGGCTTCTCCTACTCCTTTGCTTGGTGCTCTAATCTGAGCTGAGAAATAGGAACTATACTTCGACTTTATTTATTTAATCTATTCCCCCCTCTCTAACCCAAGCCCTAGAAGTGAATGAGGAATGATTGAACTTCTGCTTCCGCAATGAGACGCTAAAGTCCTTTTTTCAAGGAAATCACAATGCTTCTCTTATTCAGTAGTTCAATCTTACTTTCTTACCCCGGATCCCGCTCTTAATGAGCGGAAGAGAAGTGCATGAAATGGCGGAGCTACCACTAGTTGCGTAACCTTAAGACTCACTTTGCTTTCACGATTTTTACATTCCACCAATGAATTCATCTTCTGCTTTGCACAGACCCCATTCCTAAAGTTCATGGTCTTCGATCATAAACTATCTCTCCCTCTCTTCGAGTAAGGATTTTCTGCTTTCTTACTTATTCCTAAACCTCGTCCTGTTTGGCCCATGAGGAGACTTTCACTCTACTTGCTCTTGTTGCCTGCCCCTCCGCTTGTCACAAAAGATTATGCCTTGAAGAATGAACGACTGAGAGACCAAACTCCAATGCTAGGGAACTTCCGAGACTAGAGCCCCCTTACCAAGAGCACAGTGATGAGCAGGTACATGATCCAGCAAGACGGGAGGAAGGAAGATTCGAAGGATAGAACGGCCGACACCTACTACGGCTATTGGGGGTGTCGCAAACAGCCTCACACGCACGGAAGGAACGGCATGGGGAAAGGGCTTTGTATTGTCTATCAAGACCTATCAAGGAGTTGTTCTGACTAGCTTTGAGTGCAAGGCTTCTCGAAAGTCATAGTGGTAGTAGTAGCTACAAGTAAGAGTTTCCAGTAGCAGTTGTTTGAAGGTCGGTAGCGGGGAGTAAACTAGGTCGTCACTATCAGTACTCAGGCATCAACAAGAATCAAGAGCGTGAAAGTAAAGAGTAGGCGAGTGGGGCCTCGTGGAACGAGCCCTCACAAGCATCTATCTATCCTATCTCAGGAGTCGCATCTCATCTCACTCAATAGGGAGAAAGAAGAAGCGAGCAGAAAGAGAAAGCATCTAATAATGTAGGGCAGTCTTGTCCCTTTCCTAGATGGAGTAGCTGAAGAACGAGCTAGAAAGAAGATAAATTATTATAGCCAACTCAACTAATGCAAGAGCTCGAAAAGCAATGCACTGAAAACAAGTAGCTTAGGATCTTTGGTCAGGTAGCTTAGGGGAAAAAGTTCTCGTTTCTATAGCTTGGTTAGCAGATGGGTAATCAATCATAGGACTCTACTTTGAACTAGGTTTGAAACTCTACAAGGTGGGCAAGATGACATATCTATCACCAAGTGCAATGGAGCTTAGACATAACCCATAGATAGAAGTTAGACACATACATCTTGTTCTCTTTCAGATCCTAGTTTCATTTCTTTTAAAATAAGAAATGATACCTAGATCACTACTCCTCTTACCTTATTAGCTTATCACCAGTGCGGATCTAGGGAAGACAAAGAAGAAAGATGCTTCTGAGACTATCAAGCTACCTTCTTGATATGTAGGGGAACTTGCGGCTGGACTAAATCCTGGTAAGGGACGAAAGCTTTCCCCTGAGGCAACTTGCTACTTTAGGGTTAGCTCAAGCGAGAACAAATAAGAGAAGATATTAGATCTCGCCAGCTGGTTGTTCCAGGAAGCTAAGATGGTTACTCTCTCATCCGCTCTTCGCTAGCATCCGTATTGGCTTAGGAGCCAGTTCCCTCAGGTTATTCCCACTAGAGGAAGGGAACTACGAGCTAATAGGAAAGAAGAGAGCTACTAGATTGACTGTATGAAAGTTCCTAATTTGCCTCCTAAAAATAAAAGGCTAATGTTTAAGTCTTTGATTGTTGCATTCCTTCCTTACTTTAAGCTGGTGGAATAGACCGGCAGTGAATCAACGGGCGTTACCTCACTTTCATGATTTAGTCAGTTTGATATCTTTATAGTCTCGCTTGGGGAACTGACGAACGAACTAAGCTAGAGACATTTCACTTGCTGCGGATTCCTGTACCCACCTAGATTAAGCCTGAGCAGCTAAGCCGTGATTGTTGGGACTTAGACAGTAGGGTCAGAATAAACCTAGTTCTCATAGCAGGGAGTAGAGACTGCTTAGTCTGGTAAGCTTGTGCTGCATTTCCTTGATGGAAATTCCACTAGACTTGCTCTTGGACTTTGTTCCTGACTGGTAGGCAGCTTGTGTGTGAGGTGAAAGGACGAGAACCTGCTGGCATCGATACCGCCTTAGGGACTGACTTATTAATTAGCTGTCATCACTCTATGGGCTTGAGCGATTCCTTACCACTCTTATGCTTTGGAGATTACGGAAACCATGCTCCACCTTCTGCAGACGAGCCGAATTTACTCCTTTTTCTTTTTTCAGAGGTCAGCTAGGAAAGGGGGTGGGCACTATTCTTAGTAGAAGATGCCAGTTTAGAGGATCCAGAGAGCTAAGATTCGATAACTTTCGCCTCTATCTTTTCCTCCCTAACCTGTGAGAGGTCTTCTCGTCTCACCTTCTTCCTTCCTCAACTTAGTCTTAACCTCTCCCCTATCACTTAAAGAAAGGGCACCTAGCCTTTGTCTCCTTGTCCGCTATAGAAAAATAACGCAATGTTATCAAAGTAGCTGTAGAAACTAGAAGGGGGGGTTGAATAGTTTCTTATATTTACTTGTTAAATGATGGTTTTCAAAAAATCCTTTTTCTCAAAAACTTAGACTTAAGGAAATATGTGAAATCTTCTTATGCACAATATGAACAATGATAGTGTAACTAAACTAATACTAACTAATGTATATGCACAAAGAATAAAGAATGTAAAGAGTTAAGGGTAAAGAAAGATCAAACCAAACACCAATGATTTATAGTGGTTCGGCAACGAAGCTCACTCCTCGTTCCTACTCCACTCCTCGAGTACTCCTTACTCGAGAGCTCACTACACAACAAGCTCCTTATGGTGGAGAAAACCGTACACGTTGCTTAACCAATTTCCGACTCTAAGCTAAAAGTCGTGCCCTAATCATAGTTAGGACCAATCTACACAACTATACTTAGTACATACACAAATTCCAAATAGACACAACTACTTGGATCTTCATAACTATGACACAACAACAAATGTATAAGATTTGATCTTCAAAGGATCTTTGGTGGTTGGACTCAACACTTCACAAGGATAGTGTTCTTCTCTTTGCACTTGAAGAGGAAGGGATGGATGGGATAGATTCACTTCTAAACAAGTAGTAATAAATCAAATGATCAAGGATTTGAGTGATTTAAGAAGTATGTTTGAATCTGGAAACTTATGTGCAAAAGAGGTGAAGAGAAAATCTAAGAAAGGTCCACTATTTATAGGACAAAGGGCTAACGGCTATATCTGCCCGCGGTTCCTTATCTCAGTCGGCGGTACCTTATCGATAAGGAACCGCCTAGGCACTAGCGAACCGCCGAAGTAGACTCCGCTCCCTTTTTGTCCATTAGTGGTGGAGGTCTTATCTGATTATAAAATATCCTGAAAGAATATTCCAAATCAAAAAAGAATATGACATTTTCAAATTTTCAAATTATCAAATATTTAATTTAATAGAACATTTTCTTAAACGAAAGTTTAATTAAAAACTTGTCACACTTAATAAAAGGTGAGTTTTAAGAAAAGATTAAATCACTTGGTCACTTGATTAAGGTTAGTACTTGTTTATTCATACCTTAAGTGAAAATGGGTAAAATGAAAAATACTCGAACTCAAGAATTCGTTTTTCGTTGTTTTCGTAAATGCTTGTTTTTACATATTGTCGTAATCAAAACTAAGCGAGACCGAAAAATGAAAGTAACGTTTTTAGGCATTATTGCATTAACAATCTCCCCCTTTTTGATTCCGACAATACATAAACTCAATCACACAAAAACAAGATTTTCGAAGACGAGTTTATTCATTTCTCCCCCTTTGTCGAAGCAAAAAGGTTGCACAAGTCGGTGTTGAAGAGACGGACTTTGGAAAGACTCCCCTTTGGTGCTTACTCCCCCTTGCTTGGGGCACCGAGGAATCGAGATATGGTGACAAGCTACATAGAAGGGTTAGTTGAACAAAAGAGACAACCAACAAGAGATAGCTATAGGTCACAAAAAAAAAAAAAGATAAGAAAACACAAAGACTAAGATCCAAGTGAAGTCATATAAAATAAGAAGAATCATACAAAGATGTATGAAAGAGGAAACAAGCCAAAAGCATAAATCTAATCCTAGTTAATCTAGAATTATAAGATTTGCTTGAATAAGGTGTCTTGTGGATAAGCAACCAATGCTTATATGAAAGACAAGGTAGTGGCGGAAGGTGGTGGTGGTGGCTTGGTGGAGATCTCATAATCAAAGTGAAGAGGAGGCTTGATTAAGAGACTCTTGATGTAGCTCAACTCCTCATAGATGTGTGCCATAGCAAGATGTTGATATTGACAACAATGACAATATGTCCCATGGTGCATGACATTATCATGAGAAGGAGGAAGAACATTAAAGGGTGGTGGTGGAAGAAAAGATGTTCCACAATAAACATTCTTGGTAGGAGAAATGTAATTGAGAGTGTTCTTGGGTGAATTTAGGTTGAAAGTGTTCTTGGGTGAGTTGGGATTGAAAGCAATTGGAGAAAATGGAGGAGAATCAAGGCTTTCATTAGGAGAATAAGACATTTTGGGATGTGAAGTATGGAAAATGCTTATGGTTAAATAGGGAAGGCTCAAGGTATTTTTAGGGTGGTCAAAGGGTTGAAACAAAGATTCCCAAAAGTGTTGGAACAAATTTGGAATTTCAGTAATACCCGAAAAAGGAAGCACTGTACGCGGTTCCTTATTGCTTCTGGCGGGTACTTATTGATAAGGGACCGCGGTTCATATATGGAACCGCCTACAGAGGCTGTGTTTTGGTGGTGAAGGAAGATTTTTCAACAAATCTTATTTTTCTAGTCTAACTTATCATATGGATATGCTTAAAAGCAAAGATAGACAAAGAGAACACATACTAACTCACCAAATAGGGATTTGACCAAGATACATGGATTTTAAAATAAAATCGATGTTGGAGGTGTGTAAGACAAGACCTTAAGTCATGACACAATGATCCTCCATGATTCTATCTTGTTCTTGCTATGTTTGAGAGAATCATACATATTAATTATGTAAGCTCGAGATTAATAGCAAGAATCAAAGAAAAATGTTTTTAGATTGAATTAACAATGTCAAAACATTTCTTGACCATTTTTGAAATAGACTTTGAGGATTTTGAAAAGGAGAAGAGAAGATTTTCAAGAATACTCAATGACTCAAAGTGATAAAAGACTAAAAAAAATAAGAGACTCAATAAAAGGAAGGTAATTAAGGAATATGTTCCATTAATCCGAGACCTAGACGTAAGTAATTAAAGGGTTCCCTCTTAAGTGGCTTAGTGAAGATGTCGGCTAAGTTATCCTCAGAGGGTACCTTCTCAATTGAAATGTTCCCCTTTTGAACATTATCCCTAAGGAAATGGTGGCGAATTTCTATGTGCTTGGTTCGCGAATGTTGCACAGGATTCTTGCTAAGGTCTATAGCACCTTTATTGTCGCACATGATGGGATATCAAGAGAAATCCCGTAATCAACAAGCGCTTGCTTCATCCATAGAGCTTGTTGGCATGCTTTTCCGGCACTCACATACTAGGCTTCCGTGGTGGATATCGCAAGAGCGGTTTGTTTCTTGGAGAACCAAGAAGTTAAACAACAACCCATGAAGGTACAAACACCACTAGTGCTTTTCCGGTCCACATAGTCTCTCGCATGATCCAAGTCTGCGTAGACAATGGTTTCTACGCCGGTCCCTTTAGGATACCATAATCCTAAATGTATAGTGCCCTTAATGTATCGGAAAATATGCTTAACCGCTTCAAGGTGAGAGGTTTTGGGAGCCTCTTGGAAACGAGCACAAAGGCAAACACTAAACATGATATCCGGTCGACTTGTCGTTAGGTACAACAAACTACCAATCATACCTCTATATTTGGTATTTTCTATCGACTCACAATCATCATCTACGGTGAGTTTAGTATCCGAGGCCATTGGGGTCTTCATTGGTCTAGATTCTTCTAATCCAAATTTCTTTAGCATTTCTTTAGCATACTTAGTTTGACTAAAGAAAATACCATCATCCATTTGTTTAATTTGGAGTCCTAAAAAGAAGTTAAGTTCTCCCATCATACTCATTTCAAACTCATCATGCATGATTTTGGCAAAGTCATCACACAATTCTTGACAAGTTGAGCCAAATATAATGTCATCAACATATATTTGTACGATTATGAGGTGAGAACCTTTCTTCTTTGTAAAGAGCGTGTTGTCTACCATCCCCATGGTATACTCATCTTTAACAAGAAATGCTTTAAGTCTATCATACCAAGCTTTGGGTGCTTGTTTAAGACCATAAAGTTCCTTCTTAAGCTTGTAAACATTATCCGGTTTCTCAAAATCAATGAAGCCGGGAGGTTGAGCCACATATACATCCTCATTGATCAAACCGTTAAGAAACGCACTCTTTACATCCATTTGTTGAAGCTTAAAGTCTAAGGCACAGGCGTAGGCTAAAAGGATTCTAATGGATTCTAATCTTCCTACCGGTGCATATGTCTCGTCATAATCAATCCCTTCTTGTTGATTATAGCCTTGAGCTACAAGTCAGCTTTGTTACGAGACACAACACCATTCTTATCTAGCTTGTTCCTATATACCCATTTGGTTCCTATAATGGTAGAACTTCTAGGTGGAGGAACAAGTTCCCAAACATCATTAGCAACGAATTGATTCAATTCTTCTTGCATCGCAATGACCCAACTCTCATCCGTTAAAGCTTCTTTAACATTCTTTGGTTCAATCAAGGAGACGAAACAAAAGAAGTTGCTTTGGTTTTGGACTTGAGATCTTAGGGTCCTTTTATTTAAGTCACCAATGATATTATTGAGAGTATGATCCTTAGACTCCTTAATGTTTACTTCCTTTTCAACACTAAGGTCTTCAACTCCTATTTTTCTAACCTCTTTGCTTTAACTACTTCTACTTCATCCAAGTCATCATCAACCAATGGTGATGTCTTGGGTAAAGGAGGGGTTTCATCAAAAGTCACGTTAAGTGATTCTTCAATTACGCTTGAGGTTCTATTGAGGACTATATAGGCTTTGCTAGTTTTGGAATAACCTAAAAAGATACCTTCGTAAGACTTTGGGTCGAACTTGGTAAGGTAGTCTTTGGTGTTGAGGATAAAGCACTTGCTTCCAAACACCCTAAAGTATTCCAATGAGGGTTTCTTACCTTTAAGAATCTCATAGGGGGTCTTTCCTAGGAAAGGTCGAATAAGAATTCGGTTGAGAATATAAGTAGATGTGTCCACGGCATTGCACCAAAACTTTTGAGGCAAAGATTGCTCGTTTTACATCGTCCTACTCATATCTTGGATGGTCCTATTCTTCCTTTCAACTACCCCATTTGATTGTGGAGTGCAAGGAGCCGAGAAGTTATGGTTAATACCATGAGCTTCACAAAAGACACCAAATTGCACTTCATTATCAAATTCCCTACCATGATCCGTTCTAATAGAGACAATTGGACATCCTAGTTGATTTTGAATTCTTCGACTAAAGATTTCGAAATGATCGAAAGCTTCATTCTTAGATGCCAAAAATCTAGTCCAAGTGAATCTAGAATAGTCGTCAACTATAACTAGGGTATAAAGGTTACCTCCATAACTTCGTATGGCGGAAGGTCCAAAGAGATCCATATGTAGGAGTTCTAAGCACCGAGAGGTTGAAACCAAATTCTTGGCTTTGTGACTTGAGTGAACTTGCTTTCCAATTTTGCAAGCATCACAAAAGTGACTATCAAACTTCATCTTGGGGAGGTGTCTTACCAACTCCTTAGAGACTAAAGATTGAATTAGACGTATATTAGCGTGACCTAATATCCTATGCCAAAGAGTAGAACTATCATCTATAGTCGCAAGACATATGTTGTCTTTTGACTTCTTATTGACCTTCATGCCATAAAGCCCATGCTTTCTAACACCTTTTCCAATGACCTTTCCATGTTTTACGATTTCACTGTCATGTTCCAAAAATATGACCTTACACTTATTGTCACAAATTTGACCTATGCTTAAAAGGTTAAACCCTAAATTATCTACGTGCTCAACATTTTCAATGGTCATGGAGTCAAGAGAAACCATACCTTTGCCAATGATATTACCACGTAGACTACTAGCGAATGTGGCGTTACCTCTATCATATGCTTTGTATCGCGAGAACAAACTTCGATTACCCGTCATGTGTTTAGAACAACCACTATCCTTAATCCACTCGTCGGGTTCCAAATCAATTCCCAAGCATATCTCTTTAGAAGTGTGATCCATAAGACATTTCTCCTCTTTGGGGTTGTCATCAACATCTTCACCGCTATCACTCCAAGAACCACTAACGAATGCCGTGTGATTCTTATCGCGTGAGGGCTTTGGACACTCACTAATGAAATGATTTGGATCACCACATCTAAAGCAATTCCTATCACCTTTTTCGTTCTTGTCAAACCGATTCTTTGAGAATTGTTTCTTTTCATTGTTGGGTTGCCTCACGTGTTGACCTTGTATTTTGAAGAACCTCTTGAAATCTCTTACCTCCAATGCATACTCCTCGTCGTTGCTATCCGAGGAACTATCATGATCGCTTTGTGCCTTCTTGGATTTGAGTGCAAGAGACTTCCTTTCCCTCTTGGTTTTCACGAATTCCGAGTCCTTCAAAATTATCATCTCATGAACCTTTAAGTTGTCTATGAGTTCATCGAGTGATAAAGTTGAGAGATCTTTCGATTCTTCGATCGTCGTGACTTTTGCTCTCCACTTCGGATGTAATGCCCTTAGAAACTTCCTAACATTGTTCTTGCTAGAAAAACCTTCATCAAGTTCTTTTAGACTAGTAATAATAGTTTTAAATCTAGCAAAAGCACAACAATAGTTTCATCTTCTAAGATGACAAATTGTTCATATTGTTGGACAAGAAGATCGATTTTGCTTTCTTTGACTTGGCTATTACCTTGGTGGGTTAATAAAAGAGTGTTCCAAATATCTTTAGCGGTTTCACACATAAAAATCCTTCATATTCTTTCTTAGGTAAAGCATTATAAATCACCATTTTAGCCTCATTATTTTTCGAAAGTTTATTTTTAGTATCGTCATTAGCTTTGTCAAAAGTGACCAATTCCTTTGTTTTAGAAACTTCATTAAATTGATAAGGTAAAAAATCACCATTGGTAATAACATGCCAAAGATCTAAATCTTTTGATTTCACATAAATCTCAAATCTAGTTTTCCAATAAATAAAACTATCGGTTTCAAAAAGTGGTGGTCTTTGCATAGATTGCCCTTCTAGGTACTTGTTGGAATCCATAGATCGATTCAAGTTTTAAAATATAATATACTTTAAAAATACTTGAGCAACCCGCTCTGATACCAATTGTAGAAACTAGAAGGGGGGGTTGAATAGTTTCTTATATTTACTTGTTAAATGATAGTTTTCAAAAAATCCTTTTTTCTCAAAACCTTAGACTTAAGGAAATATGTGAAATCTTCCTATGCACAATATGAACAATGATAGTGTAACTAAACTAATACTAACTAATGTATATGCACAAAGAATAAAGAATGTAAATAGTTAAGGGTAAAGAAAGATCAAACCAAACACCAAGGATTTATAGTGGTTCGGCAACGAAGCTCACTCCTCGTTCCTACTCCACTCCTCGACTACTCCTTACTCGAGAGTTCACTACACAACAAGATCCTTATGGTGGAGAAAATCGTACACGTTGCTTAACCAATTTCCGACTCTAAGCTAAAAGTCGAGCCCTAATCGTAGCTAGGACCAATCTACACAACTATACTTAGTACATACACAACTTCCAAATAGACACAACTACTTGGATCTTCACAACTATGACACAATAACAAATGTATAAGATTTGATCTTCAAAGGATCTTTGGTGGTGGACTCAACACTTCACAAGGATAGTGTTCTTCTCTTTGCACTTGAAGAGGAAGGGATGGATGGGATAGATTCACTTCTAAACAAGTAGTAATCAATCAAATGATCAAGGATTTGAGTGATTTAAGAAGTATGTTTGAATCTGGAAATTTATGTGCAAAAGAGGTGAAGAGAAAATCTGAGAAAGGTCCACTATTTATAGGACAAAGGGCCAACGACTATATCTGCCCGCGGTTCCTTATCTCAGTCGGTGGTACCTTATCGATAAGGAACCGCCTAGGCACTAGGGAACCGCCGGAGTAGACTCCGCTCCCTTTTTGTCCTTCAGTGGTGGAGGTCTTATCTGATTATAAAATATCCTGAAAGAATATTCCAAATCAAAAAAGAATATGCCATTTTCAAATTTTCAAATATTTAATTTAATAAAACATTTTCTGAAAAAGAAAGTTTAATTAAAAACTTGTCACACTTAATAAAAGGTGAGCTTTACGAAAAGATTAAATCACTTGATCACTTGATTAAGGTTAGTACTTGTTTATTCATACTTTAAGTGAAAATGGGTAAAATGAAAAATACTTGAACTCAAGAATTCGTTTTTCGTTGTTCTTGTAAATGCTTGTTTTTACATATTGTCGTAATCAAAACTAAGCGAGACTGAAAAATGCAAATAACGTTTTTAGGTATTATTGCATTAACAGTAGCTATCAACGGCAGAGGAAGTGGGGAAAGCAAAGGAGGTTGCATGTATGCAGTAAGGCTTCGACTTTGTGTTACGTGAGCCATCAACGATGAGCTGGTAGTGATTGGAGTATGGTTTAAACAGTATCGGTATCGACGGATCAACAGTTACGAAAGCTTATTCTCTCTTGAGCTCTTCGTCACGAGTCTAGTCTCGCCTACAAGCTTGTTTATTGCGCTTATCCACTAACATAGAAGAGAGCAGAAAGTCGCCTAACAAGGAAAGGTCGAACGAAATGGTGTCTCAGGGAGTCAAATAGATGAATAAGGGTATACTGTAGAACTATCACTGCTTGACTGGTATAGTGAAGCTCTGACTGCCTCTGGTGAGAGAGATCCTTGAGTGGAAGCGAGGCCGCTGGAAGTTGTTAGCTAATCAACTTGCTGCGGCGTGAACTCTTTCCTTGCATTGCACACCTTTTTATCCGTCCTTTTCTTTCATAGAAATTTCAGAGAGTAGATTCGTTCAATATCCAAAGCACTAAGACTCGGTTGACAAGCTCATTGGCAAGACCGGAGGGGCTAGGTCAGAAATCAGGGTGGTTTCACGTTGCTTTGTATTTCAAGCAGTGTGCGGCCTCTTTGCAGAAGGCCTATGCTGGCGATAAGGTGAAACCCGAATTGCTACCAGTGCCAGTCTCTCTCATTAGGAGCGGTTACCCTCGTCTCATCCCATCTTTCCATATAAGATTGAGATTACGGAAGCTGATCTTTTTGTGCAATTCTATTTGTCGTTATTCTCCTTGTCTAAAATTATTGTCTTATCCAAGCGAGTCCGAAAATCGACTTTAACATCCATTATCAATCCTGTTGATGATATCGAAGCCGTGACAGAGGTGGTCTCGGACATGAAAGGGTGTCTGAAGTATCTAATGTTGCGGTATGTACCGCGGGTCAGGGATATTCCGTTGTACCAAGGGATGTCTTTTGATCCAACTTAGAAGGCTCTCCCTACGCATCGTTTAACGAAAGAGGTGTTGCAGAAGCGGGCCAAACAATCAACGTCGAAGGTTGTAGCCTTTCTTCACTTGAAAGAAAAAAAACTGATAGGTTGGCACTCCCCAGAGATCAAACATTTTAATTAGAAGAAGAGGTCTTTCTTGATCCAGGAGAGGTAAAGATTGAGACAGGTTGTTAGAGTCATTTCTATTGCTGCCTAAGAGCCCTACCTAAGATATTGCTTGAAAGGCGTTGGTTGAGTGACTGCACTCGCCCCTTTGAAGATGGCCCATCCCATATTCCCTACTTCGCCTGTTGTCACTTTTGCTGCCCAAGGATCGGCCTTGGAGAGCCTTTTTGGTGCATCTAAGACTGATAAGAGTGATGTGAAAGAATGGCACACTCATTTTTCTTCTCGCTTTCTTTTTATGGATAGAAAGAATATCTCCTTAGGAGAGTCGTTTATGAGTTGACTGTAACCCGAAGGCTTCTCGATCTAGTAGGTAAGAAAGAAGATCTTCGTATAGTTAATGAATGAAAGTGAAACCACTAGGGTAGATCTCATCTGTGATCCCTAGGCTTGTTAATTGAGAGAGAAAGCCCTACATCAAGAGTTTTAATAGGAAGGCCATCACATGCCTCGCTTGTGCTTGTTTTAATACAGACTTGCCTACTTCCTTCAGCCTGTTTCCCGTAGACAGATGCCTTGAGTGCCAAACTCTATAATAAGGGTGGGGTATCCGAATCGACCTCCAACACTGATTCCGGATATCGTGATCTTGGATCAAGGTCTAGGTACTTTTTATGATTCAGATTCTCTTGGGTACAATACCGAAGCTAAGTATAAGTAGTTGAAAACAGCTTGACCAAGAGTTGTTAGAGCGGATTATTTAGCTAAGTCAGTAAATCCGGAAAAGCCTTGCTCTAAAGGAGCTTGGGGTGAAACCCTTCTATAAAGGGGAGTTTTGTTTGGCAGATCGACTTATAGTTGCTTTGGATTGGGGATCTTTCAGCAGCGGGAAGTTATTTGAATTTTTATTAAATAGATGATCCGCGAACTCTTCTACTGCTGCAGCAAGACCGAAATTTTAGGTTTGATTCGAAGTTCATATTTTGAGTATTGGATGTGCTCCCAGGGGAAAGGGCTAAAGTCAATCATTCCGAAGGAGTCTTACTTCCATTCCCAAGTGTTGGAGTTGGATACTTTGTAGCGCCCAAGGGAATTGGATAAGAAGAAAGTCTCTTACTTTCAAGGTTAGGAGCGGGTGAAGGATGTGATCCAGGGTCGGGGCTGGTCACAGATATCACCTACCGCCGCTGGGGAACTACTCTCCTCTGGTATTAGCATTAGCAACCCCGCTGAAAGAATGACGCTCAAATAGATTCTATTTCGTGCTTTGCTATAACCTTCCTCGCTCATTTAACTTTTCTTTGGCCTGGTGGGCATGAAAAAGAAGACTGGACTTCCTCTTACTGTACAGGGCTTCCCCTTAGCCCTTGCTTGACTACTTGTCTTTTTCTTCTAGGATGGAAACCCTGATCGGCGGGTGGCCTAGCTAACCCCTTTCTTCGTGATTTTTACGAAAGATCGCTTGCCATTGAACGGATCACAAGAAAGAACCCAACAGATAGAATCCGGTAAAAGCCAAGACAAATATCCTTGCAGGGAATCAATCTCCTAAACTAAGGTATCCTTGGATTAGCGAACAAATGAATTCAACTCAAGTGGAGGACGTGGCTTAGCTTGTACTTTCTCATCCCAGCTATTCATGCATGGGTTGGTTGAGACAGTAGAACTTCTCATCTTCTTTCATGAGATTCTCAAGAATGATCGCATAAGCCTATATCAGATTGGTATTGAAACTACTTGGTATTAAGAGAAGCAAGCTTGCTCCATAATCATGAAAAGAGGGTATTTTAACTATAGGTAGTGTGAATGGATCTATAATAGATGCTAAATGAAGAAAGTAAGATTCTAAGCAGTTAGCAGAGCGGAAGGAGATTCCTACTCTATGCCTGCAGTTAGTCATTAACTACTGTACCGGTAAGTACTCTCAGTCATTGGGGGGCTTTCAAAACACTCTAACCTTCTGGACAAGTAGTACTAAAGATAAGAGATAGGAAAGCTGACTACCTAGGAGCTAAGCTATAGAAGGAGGGAATGCTAACCATAACTCAAAGCAATAGAGAAGGGGCGTAGCAGAAAGGAAAGTAATTCTGACAACCAATGGCATAGCAGAGCAGGGATACCTTCCGGAAAGACTGCATTCCCAGAGAGAGATGGGATAGATAGGCTGAAGCTGGGAGAAAGGGTAGTATCCAGAATCAAGAGAAGGGGCAAACCATCCGAGTTGAACTATGTCAAATTGGAGACACCTCTTTAGCTATGAGATGATTAGACTACTAGGCTCCTCGTATAACCAACTAGGTTCATATAACTAGCCACCCTTTAGACAGAAGATTGAGGATGAGTCCAATGTTGTCCCTACTTCCTTCATCCACTCTTTGAATATCACTAGTATGCGGGGTTCTTCCTTCTACCCTGCTATCCCTGCTCTATAGAGGTAAGACATCGAATAGAGGCTACTATATGATTGACTTGCCCTCTGCTGAGAGAGGTTATGGAACAGGCTACTCTTCGTGCTTCTCACTCTTGTAGAGAGCAGGAAGATTGATATCTATTGAGTTATCGGTTATTTCCACTATCAAAGTTCTCCCTAGCATTCCACTACTATTATAGCATGACTCAGACTGGTCAACGGCTGTGCTACTCCACCGAATAAGACTAGCATTTATGATTGACAACACCATGGGATTGTAGTTCAATCGGTCAGAGCACCGCCATGTCAAGGCGGAAGCTGCGGGTTCAAGCCCCGTCAGTCCCGAAGCTGGATTCAAAACTGATAGCATGCCATCAAGAATGACATAGAAGAGGTATTCATACAACAAAAGGGTTGTCACAACTGATCTGCTGGGGACCGAGTAAGCCCATCGGGGATCTAGTAATCCCACCATTGTGCAAGCTTTAATCCCCATACTTCAGGCGCTTATGAGTATGTTCCCTCTTTCATTCTACGTGCTATAACACTATTACCCCTATTGAGATACAAGTTAAAGTTTTCGTTATACAACTCAAGAGGAGGATCACCTGGTCCAATAGAAACAATTTCACCGGGAAGATCGATTTGCTTCATTAGAGTATACCCATCACTCTCGCTGAAGGTTAGTTCATCATGCAAATTAGTACAATTTATAACAATTTCATTGAGGTATCTAAAAAACCTAATACCTGGAAACCTCTTGGTGAAAGCCTTGTCAAATATTTCAAACATAAGCAGGTCTTCAAATGCTACAGTAATTTCCCCTAAATCAGGAAGATAATCCAAAAGTAAATTCTCCCCTTCTTCGTTCTGGTAAGTGTTATATAGAAATTTTTTAACTAATTGAAATGTTATAGAATCAGTAGATACATGGCGGCTGACAATCTCTAAAACCCGAGTCTTAGAAATGGCACCGCCTAATAGAGGAAACCTGATCCTAATACGGTACAACCGACTAGATTTTCTAATAGAACAGATCCTATCAAAATACTCAATTGCTAAATTTTCTACTACCCCATCTAGTTCTATATTGTAGTAATAGTTAAACTGGAAAATCGCACGGTTAATCCCATCAAAACTACCTCGTCCTTAAGAGATGTAGAAGAAATCCTATAAATCTGTGATTCCTTATCGACATCATAAGGGTTATTGGAGGCTATACCGTAAAGTATACATTCCCTCCTATTTTGAAAGTCCTTAACACCCTGAGCATCTCGATAACGAATTCGAAAAGGTGATAGTTCATAGACTCCTTCTAGTATAAGCAGTAGCTGAGAGTAAAATTCTTCCTCTGAGATTACAGGATAATCTAATAACTGTAGATCTTCATAAGATTCCTCTATTTGTTCGAATATAAAACGGTCTTAATTATATATCTTAGTTGAATAAGATCTAGAATCGAAGTTGATATAAAGCCTACTTATTTTTGTGTTAATCATTTTCATCATTTTATATTGTCATTTCTATTAGTTTAGGGCCTTCCTTTACAATCACATTGGTGGCAACAAAGACAGCTATCATTAAACCCAAGCTAACTGCACATCTATTATCCCAACCTGCTTGAGAGATACCAACCCTAGCACTTGAAGTACTAGCACCTGATGAATCAGGGAGTTGAATATATTCACTTGGTATAGGGAGATCAATCTTAGAGAATGGATGTACAGTATCCAAGCCCATAAAAACCTTATTCATAATATACTCTCTCTCAACTAAATACATTTTCATAAACTTAGGATGCACAAAATCATTCCTGCAGAACATGGGGTATTCAGCGTCCACAGGGAAGAGATCAAGAGGAAGGGGCATACCTGCTAGACCGGGTGAAACCGTGTACCATACCGTATAACCTACTCCCAAGGTGGTTAAGACTAAGACACGATTATACGATCCTTTATAAAATATTATAGCTTCGACCAATGCTCGAGTCTTACCTATGAATGAACTAGTCATGTCTTTTATTGAAGGTCCGCCTATAACACGGCTTTAGGTATTGAAATCATATAGTTTATTCAAACCTACTAATGATGAAGAGGCAGATAGATGGTATTCTCCTATATTAAGTGACTCCCATAGATGCGTCATTTTATTGATAGATTTAGGGGTCATAGTATATGAATGGAGTAATGGGTACAAAACAATATCCTTCATTTTATTTAAAAAAAGGAAAGCCATTGAATCCTACTTTCATTATGGTATCCCCCTCTTGTATGACGTCGGAATCCACTTTAAGGATTACTTGCAGTTTCTTGAAACCCTCCTCTAGAGATTCGATGTATTCATATAGAGAGTCGATGTATTCTTTTACAGGGTTCACTTTCATAGGAGGCTCTTTGATAGGGATCACTTTCATAGGAGGATCAATAGTAGGTGGGGCCTTTTGACAAATCTTTCCAAGAGATGGAAAGATAATAGTCAACCTGGGGTAACTGAAATTAGACTGTTTGTATTTCTCAAACATCCCTTGATTAGAACTTATTAACCTATTGAATGTAGGGCTTTGACTCATAGGGAATGTACCTTGACTGATATGATCAGATACAGGAGGCCGGCAACCCCCTAAATTATCATACTTGCATATTCCACTCATCTTTCTGAATTGTATACTGTTTGAGAACAAGCTCAAAGATCGGAGTACTGGTGCTGTACAAAAGTTTGACATGTTAGATTTGTTCAAAGTCGGAAGGAGGAAATTTATGCTTTTTTGGCTGTGGGATTTTGATACAGAGCTTTTGCTAGGGGTTCAATTTAGTTCTCGGTATCTTCTCGAATCGATCACGGTTCAAAGTGGAATAGTTGTTCTTGGTTACTAAAAAGGGGTTTGGTTTTCTATTCTACTAAAAAGGATTAAATGCGTAAGGTAATGAAAATTTAAACCAAAAACAGTTAATGAAATAAAACTTGAATTAAAATTAAACAATTAAACAATAAAACAGAAACAGTAAAATACCCCTTACTGAAAAATGCTTGATTCGGAATGTAGTGCTTGATCCGGAATATCACCTTTATTCGGAATACTTGGACTCATGCGGAACAAACTGGTTCATGCGGAATAATTGCTCATTCGGGAGATTTGCTTCATCTGGAATAAATTGACAAAACTTTGGTTCGGAACATTTTGGCTCATCCGGAATATATGATGATTCGGAACATTTGCTTCACCCGGAGTAAAAACTCATCCGGAATAATTAACAAAAATGCTTCATTCGGAACATTTAAAAAAACTGATTCTGAATATTTTTTAAAAACTTTGATTCGGAGTATTTAATCAAAAACCTTCATTCGGAACATTAAAAAAACTGATTCGGAATATTTTTAGAAACTTTGATTCGGAATATTTAATCAAAAACCTTCATTCGGAACATTTAAAAAAAACTGATTCGGAATATTTTTTAAAAAACTTTGATTCGGAATATTTAATCAAAAACCTTCATTCGAAACTGATGAGATGGCATTTATACATGATCTCATCGTTCTTTTCGGGCTTTAAATGCATAAAATGTCATAAAAATACCATATATATGCTTGTGTTTGTTTACTTGTGTATTTTAGGTATGGATATCGTGAAAAAGACAAAAGATCACAAGTTACATGGACACGAGAAACGAAGCCGTACAAAGAACCGGGCCCTAATCATGGAATTCTCAACAAAATACCTTGAAGACTTGAAGACAAACAAGATTGATCCTCATTTATTGAAGAAATGACACTTAAAACCCTTGTATATTCATAATTACAAGTTTGATCCCTTAAGTTTGTCAAAATTACATAAAAGGTCCTTCAACTTTGAAGAAATGGCAAGAATAGTCCCTCAACAATTTCAAATTGCCAATAATGGTCCCTCATGAAGTCAAAGATACAATGAAGACCTTTGAAGATCAAGAATGTTCAAAATCAGTCCTTGAAATATCTCAAAATGGCAAAAAGAACCCTTGAAAACCCTTTTGAAAAGTTATGTGCCAAAATTGCCAAGTATTGAAAGTTGTTACAAGCTTAATTGGGCGCTGATAGAAGTTTAACCACAAATGCCAAAAGAAAGGAAAGAGGAGGGCTAAACTTGTGCATTTGAAACATTCAAACACGTTTATTGCGCCAAACACTTTCCTCTCCACCAAAAACGGATCAAAAAGAGTACTATTCACTTTTACCAGCCCAGATTTTACACCACTTAAATCAAAGGGTAAAATGAAATTACCCTTACCTACACTTGATTCACACGCCTGTAATCTCATCCCAACCTTAAAACACTCACTCCCACTCACCAAATGGCCCCACCACCAAAACCGTTTCACCATCATGTGCCAACTTCCTCTCCAAGGTTTGCCACGTGTCAAGATCAACAGCTGGGATCCTTTGCTTCACCCCAAAGCTACTTTAAACGTCCAAGATCATTTTGGGACAGCTCACAACCAAGAATTATCTAGAAGACTCAAGGGCATTTAGGGAAATTCACATCTAGGGTTTGTGAATAGTGTTAGCCAGGCATTTGCCTATAAAAGGAGACCTCAACATGTGAGAGTCCCTTTGTTCCAGTTTTAGGCTATCAATCTTTGTAATTCCTTTTTAAGTAATAAAATTTGATTTTCTGAATTTTGAGAAATCTTGTTCTTGTTTATTAAAAGTTTGGTGTTGGAATAGCCTAATTCTGAGTTCCATTTATATGTTTGAAGGTTTTTGAGGCAAGGTTTTAGTTGATAAAGCTTGGGTTTCAAAAATCAGAAAGTCCTTGTTTATTTGATCTCACCCTTGTGTTTGTTCATCTTAGCAGCATTGGAAGCTGGTACTTGTTTTGCTAGTACCTCAGCTCAAACAATCCAGGGCCTGGATGTAGGTCTTGGAGGTTTGCACCTTCTTCCTTTTTCATTTTCTCTTTAAGTTTCTGAATATTTGTGATTTTTGTGGATTATTGCTTGAATCTGTGTTATTGTTGTTGATTATTGTTGATTTGGCTTTGCTTGATGTTATTGAGGTGTTATTGATCTGATTTGTGGGTTGAATCTTAATGATCCTTTGAAAAATTTGTGAAAATAAGTTTTAAAAGGGTGTTTGGGATTACTGCACAAGTTGGATTTGAGGATTGTTAAGTGCTTGTGTGTTGTATGCAAGTATTGGTATCTGATATTTGGGTGCATATGTTCATCTGTTTGCAGGTTTTAAGGTCTTGAACACATAGATTCATAGATTGGCTATAAAATCTTCATAACTTGGTAAAATTGGCTAGGATTTTGAGGACACCTAGATCTAAGCATAGGTTAAGGGTAACAAGTGCTAAATCATAGCTAATCACACCAGGGTAGAAGGATTTGAGGCTTGAAATTGGATTAAGTGTCAAGTATATCAGCAAACTGTTTCTGCATATTGTTCTTTGTTCATCAGTAACTTTTTGTGCTTTGATCTTGCTATTTACTTTGATTCAGTGTTTAATTCTTGTTGCTTTGTGTTCATTGTTAGTTTATATAGCTTGTGTGTGCATCTGGTTAAGTTTGGTTGGCTTATTTTGTTGAAATCTGCTTCTTAAGTGCTTAACTGCTTATTTGCATATCTGGTGCTTATCTGGGGACTGTTTGGCTTATTGTGGCTTATTGTGTGGATAACTTTGTGATTTTATTGTTGCTATTGACTCCTTGTGGTTCACTGATCACAAGGGTGCCTTTGTTTCCAATTGAATCAAACCAGAACTCTCAAATAAGCTTGGTCAAATAGTCAAAGTAGTGGGAACTCCTTTCCCCTGTTGGTTGCCACTGATAGTGCATTTTTGGTGTCAGCTTATCAATAAGCTATAATAGCTTATTTTAACCAGCAACAACTTTGTTTTTGTAATAGGTGCTCATATTTTGACCCATTTGTTCATCCTGGAGCATTTGGGTGGTTGACTTTTAGGTTTGACTAGAAAACCAAGTCCTTTGACTTTTACATAAGTTCATTTGTGCTTATTCTAGCATATTGCTTGTGCTTATTGGATTTTTGTTGATTGATATTGCTTATTGAGTCCATTTGAAAGCTTTTGCAAGTTAAATCAGCTTCTGAGGTTGAGTATTTCTCAAAAACGACTATTTTGTCGTTTTGTGAATTTTTACTTTTCTATTTTCTGGCTTATTGAGTTAGCTTATTGGAAATTTCTTTTGACAGATCTCTTTGGCATCCTAAAAGAGGGTTGTGTGTCAAATTAGAGCTTATGACATTAGCTTATGGCTTAATGGGCTGAAAAGCCCAATAAGAATAAGCTTTGTGTTTAATAAGCTGTGATAAGCACATTTTCAGCTTTTGGGCCTTTAGAGTTTTGTTCTTAGAATTAAATTTTAAGTCAGATAGGGCTTTTCCAAGTCAATTGGGCCAAGTTTGACTTTTTGGGCCCAAAAGCCCATTTAGGTTGACTGTTTTTGGATTTGGCCCATTTGAGGGCCCGTTAGGGGTATTTTGGTAATTTCACTTTCATTTTCTGATTATTTAGGTTAAAATAAACTAGTTTGCAAGTTTTTAGAATTTTTTATAATTTTTGGATTTTTAATATTATTTTATTATTATTTTATTATTATTTTTAAAATTTCACATTTTCCAACTTTTTACATTTTTCTTAGGTTTAATACATTAAAATAGGAATTTAGCAACTTTTAGAATAATTTTCCCACTTATAGATTAATTTTTATAATTAATTTAAGTTTTAATAGTTTTTAATCATTTTAAATAGTTTTTATTGGTTTTAAAATTTCTAAAAATAGTTTTTAATCTTTTTAGGTCATTTTAGAGGTTTATCAACTGAAAAATCTTTATTTGGGCTTTTTGATAATTTATTTGATTTTTAGGGCTTTAATTAGCATTTAAAAATTGAATATTTAATTATTTAAAAGGTTTGAAAAAAGTTTTGATCATTGGTAAACTCCTAGTTTATGAAATTTGATTTTTGGTGAATTTATGGTAATTTTTAGAATTTATTTTTATTTTTGTGGTTTTTAAGGTTCTACGTTTTAACTTTCTAATAGTGATTTTGAGTTAATTTTTATTTTTACGACTTCGTCATTTTCTCTTCTAACCCCCTTCTAAACCAAATATTAATCTCAAATCTTGTACATCTTAGTCACACACATATACCTCCTTGAGAAACGAACTTAATTGGGTCATTAACATTTGATTTTTCCTAAAGTCATTTGTTCAATACTTACCGCTTTTACCCTCCTTTTCCTAAAAGAGGTGTAATTTACCACAATCACTTTGGCGCCGCTGCCGGGGAGGTGTGTCGTGATTAATTTGCATTGTTGTTTTTAATATTAACCAAATAGTATTTGTATTAGTAGAACTCTACTAATACGTATTATCGGTTTTCTTGGTTTTTCTTGTATAAATATTACTATATTGTATTAAGTATCACAATCAATAAACAATATCTCCAAAAGTGTGAAAACACAACCTTAATTGGGATTTGATCTCCTAATTATTGTATTCGAATCTCAAACAAAAAGAAAAGGCAAAAATAGATAAATACTTTCGTGAAGCTCGATTTTGAAAAATACAAACTATAAGGTGGGTATAAGGCGGGTATTATAAAATATACCCTAAGGAAAAAGGGTCTTAAGTGCTTCGCGCCGCCTCGTTTCCCCGCTTGCTTGTGAGTATTTTGAGATTGAAGGCTAATCGAGGGTTTTGCCGCCCAAAGTATTATTACGTATAATATATTTGCTTGGTTTTCTTTGTGATTAAACCCTCTTGAACAATTTGGTTTTCACCAAAGTTCTAAAGTCATTCGAAGACGTTCACTCCACGTGACCGTTTTTATTCCTTTGAGGCTTCTTTAATCAAGAGTTTGATTCGAGAAGAGATTTTGTAGATTGTTGTCTACGAAGATACACCAAAATCCAAAAAAAAATAAATATCATCAAAAACACAAAAAATTGAAAATTCACAAAACACCCAAAAAGAATCTTCTTTGCTCACCTCCCATTCTTCGTGAAGTTTATGATCACTCGTAATCAAGCAAAACGAGCTCGTAAACGACTTCAAAAGCAAGCCAATCAAGAGACGTTGATTGTTGAAGAACCTCCAATTGTTGAACCTATTATAGAACAAGAAGTCGTCATGGCTAATCGTACTATGATGGAGTTGCTACAAGCACCCACCGAGGGTTTTGGAGAGGCTATTGTAATTCCCGCCATCCTTGCGGAGAAATTCGAAATTAAGACGGGTTTAATGTCGATGTTGCAAGCAAATAAGTTTAGAGGTCACGAGAAAGACAACCCGCATTACCATATTAGGAATTTCAACCGTCTCACCGCCACTAGCAAGTTTAAGGATGTTCCACATGACGCCATTAAGATGATGTTGTTTCCATACTCGTTGGATTGACCCGCAAAAATTTGGCTCGAGAAAGAACCGCCAAATTCGATTTTGACATGGGCCGATCTCGTTTCTAAGTTTGTGAACAAGTTTTTTCCACCATCTAAAACAACACATTTGAAAAATGAGATTTCACGATTTGTGCAAAGAAATAATGAAAGTTTTTCAATGGAATGGGAACGCTTTAAAGAGATGTTACATGAATGTCCACACCATGATTTTACGGAATTACATCAAGTGGATACTTTTTATAATGGGCTTAATGATCATGAACGAGATTATTTGAATGCCGCCGCGGGTGGTAATTTTTTATGCAAGACGACAAATGAGGCTTTGCAAATCATTGAAAATAGATCTAAGGTTTATAACCCTCGTAACACACCGAGTGTTGCCAATATGGGTTCGTCATCTTCGTCACAATCGTCTCGTAGCATTAACGCCTTACATGATGAAGCTAATGAGGAAAATCGGTTTTTTGATAGATTTGCTAATCTAATGTCCCATTGGAAGGCTCAAGAAGCTTCCAATTCCGCTTCGGTTAAAGCGGTTGCTAAGAGTTTTTTATCTTGTGGGGGAGCTCATGATCTTTTCGAGTGCATTACCGTGGATGGTAACACTTCGAGTGCTTATGTAGCAACGGGAACTTACAACCAAAACGGCCAAGGTTCCCGCCAAAATCAAGCTCCACCAAACCAAAATGTTAACAATTATCGAAACAACAACCAAGGTAATTACCAAGGCAACACACGTAACTACAACAAGGGGAATTATCAAAGTGGGAATGGACAAATCTCTAATCAAAACCAAAACCGTGATTTTCAAAACACTCCACAAGGTTTTCAAAATGCTCACACTAAAAATTTGCAAGGAGAATTTTTGGATTATGCAAAAGCAAATGATGCTAAATTTGATAACATGCAACGTGAGATGATTAGCTTAAGATCCGAGTTAAAAAACGAGCTTAAAAATGAACTTGCTAATGAACTCAAAACTCATGCAAACAAAATGGAAGGAAATGTCCAACGTCTTCAACAAAATCAACAAAAGATGGAATTAGGACAACATGAGATTAAGCAAGAGTTATTAAAAGCGGATGCTAGGCAATCAAAATTTGAGGACCGAATGGCTAAGATGTTTGAAGCAATCATGTGTAAGCCCTCTTCTTCGGGTGGTCTTCCTAGTGATACCATTGCAAATCCGAAGGGAGAAATGAAGGTTATTACTACACGAAGTGGTAAAACTTTCAAGGAACCAATCTCTCGTCCAAGTACTTCTAAGGAGAAGGAAATCGAGAAAGAACCCGAGGTGATGGTCGAAAAGGAGCACATTACAATCCCACGAAGTACCGCTCATACCACACCTACGGTTGAACCAATACCAATTATGGAACCCGAGTTTCCAAGGCCGTTGCCTAATGACCAACCCACACCACCTTTACCCTACCCTTCGAGACGAAACAAAGAGAAGTTGCAAGAACGTAATAAACAACAAATCGAGCTTTTTATAAAAATGTTTCAACAAGTGCATTTTGATGTAAGTTTAGCCGACGCGTTGTTATATATGCCTCGTTTCGCTTCCACTTTTAAAAGTATGATGAGCGATAAGGAAAAGCTTTCAAAGCTTGCTAATTGTTCTTCGGTTTATCTTAACCGCATACCGGAAAAAGTAGGTGATCCCGGAAAGTTTCTCATTCCTTGTGACATACAAGATATGAAAGAATGCCTCGCCTTGGCCGATCTTGGTGCGAGCATTAATTTGATGTCATTTTCCATTTGGAAATCGCTTTCGCTTCCGGCTCTCATTCCTTCGAACATGTCCATCGAGATGGCCGATCATTCTACGATTATGGCATGTGGAGTTGCCGAAGATGTTTTCGTGAAAGTGGGGAAGTTCTACTATCCCGTTGATTTTATAGTAGTTGACATCCCCGCGGATCCTCAAGTTCCTCTAATTTTAGGTCGATCATTTTTAGACACTTCGAGATCGCTTATCGATGTTCATGCGAGAACTATCACTTTGAGATTCAACGAAGAGGAACTTGTTATAAACGCTACTCAAAACTCGAAACCTTCTCATGTTTATGCAATCGCTACCATCAATCACATTGACATCGTTGATGTGGTTTGCGATGAGTTTTCACAAGAAGTGTTAGGTTTTTCCGATAGCTCGTCAAGTGGCAATCCCACTATTTTGGATCCGGTTCTTGCTAATTCCACACCAAATCTCACTCCATTCCAAGGAGGCAATTTCACTTCAAATGAAATCGACAATGAAGATGAGGTGTTGATTAGTGATGATACTTCTATTCCACCATTTCTTTCGCCGATGGAAGTTATGAGTGTTGAACCAAAATCTTCAATCGAGGAACCACCTATCCTCGAATTGAAAGATCTTCCTTCTCACCTTGAATACGCATTCTTGGAAGGTGATGACAAGTTGCCGGTTATTATTGCAAAAGGTCTTGCTAATGATGAAAAAACCGAGCTCTTGAAAGTTCTTAAGGCTCATAAAGGGGCAATTGCGTGGAAAATATCCGACATTAAGGGTATTGACCCAAAATTTTGTACTCACAAGATTTTAATGGAGGAGGACTACAAACCCGCAATTCAAAGTCAAAGAAGGGTGAATCCCAAAATTCACGATGTCATTAAAAAGGAGGTCCTTAAACTCCTTGACGCGGGAATGATTTATCCTATATCCGATAGCCCATGGGTGAGCCCAATCCATTGTGTCCCTAAAAAGGGAGGAATGACCGTTGTGCCTAATGAAAACAACGAGTTAATTCCCACTCGTGTTGTGACCGGTTGGAGGGTGTGTATTGACTACCGAAAGTTAAATGACGCCACTCGTAAAGACCACTTTCCTTTGCCCTTCATGGATCAAATGTTGGAGCGACTTGCGGGAAATGAATTCTATTGCTTTTTAGATGGTTTTTCCGGTTACTTTCAAATCCCTATCGACCCTCGTGATCAAGAGAAGACTACGTTTACGTGTCCTTATGGAACGTTCGCTTATCGTAGGATGCCTTTCGGACTTTGTAATGCACCCGGTACGTTTCAACGGTGTATGATGGCAATTTTTCATGATATGATCGAGAAGTCGATGGAAGTGTTTATGGATGACTTCTCGGTGTTTGGTAATTCGTTCACGTCATGTTTATCTAATCTCGAACAAATGTTAAAACGTTGTGAAGAAACCAATCTTGTGCTTAATTGGGAGAAATGTCATTTCATGTGTAAACAAGGTATCGTCTTAGGACATAAGGTGTCGAAGGCGGGGATTGAGGTCGATAAATCTAAGGTAGACGTCATCGCCAAGTTACCTCATCCCAAAACCGTTAAGGGAGTTAGGAGTTTCCTAGGCCACGCGGGTTTTTATCGTCGTTTCATTAAGGACTTTTCGAAGATTTCTCGTCCTATGACACACCTTCTCGAGAAGGATGCTCCTTTTAACTTTAATGAGGATTGTGTTAAGGCCTTCGAAACTCTCAAAAGGAAACTTACCGAAGCTCCCATTCTTGTTGCTCCTAATTGGGAATTACCCTTTGAAATCATGTGCGATGCAAGTGATTATGCTATAGGGGCCGTCTTAGGGCAACGTTATGACAAGCATTTTCGTCCTATTCACTATGCTAGTAAGACGATGACCGAGGCTCAATTAAAGTACACCACAACGGAAAAGGAATTCCTTGCCGTGGTCTATGCTTTTGAGAAATTCCGACCTTATCTCGTCTTGACTAAAAGCATCGTGTATACCGACCATTCGGCTATCAAGTATCTCTTAGCTAAGCAAGATGCTAAGCCGAGATTGCTTCGTTGGATGCTCCTCCTCCAAGAATTTGATGTCACCGTGCTTGACAAAAAAGGAGCCGAGAATCTAGCGGCCGACCATCTCTCTCGTCTAGAAGATCCTCACAAAGATGTTTTCGAGAACAAGGAAATTACCGAAACATTTCCTCTTGAGACTCTCGGTGTAGTGAATTCTAAAGACACAACCCCATGGTTTGCCGACATTGCAAATTACCATTCGGGCAATTTCATAATCAAGGGTATGACGACACAACAAAAACGAAAATTCTTTCGTGACGTCAAGTTCTATTTTTGGGACGACCCTTATCTCTTTCGGATTTGTGCGGATCAACTCGTTCGACGTTGTGTGTTTGGTGCCGAAGCTTCTAATATCCTTAGAGCTTGTCACGAGGGACCCACGGGTGGTCACCACGGTGCTAATCTCACGGCTAAGAAAGTGTTCGATGCCGGTTTCTTTTGGCCTTCTATCTATCGTGATGCACACGCACTTGTAAAGTCGTGTGATTCGTGCCAACGTCAAGGAAAATCGTCTCAACGTGATGAAATGCCGCAAAACATAATTCAAGTATGTGAGATTTTCGACATATGGGGAATAGACTTTATGGGGCCGTTCCCATCGTCTCATGGCAACAAATATATCCTCGTCGCGGTGGACTACCTTTCTAAGTGGGTGGAAGCTAAGGCTTTGCCTACTAATGATGCTCGTGTGGTAGTGAAGTTTTTGAAGCAACTATTCTCTCGGTTCGGAACCCCTCGTGCTATTATAAGCGATCGTGGAACCCATTTTTGTAATGACCAATTCGAAAAGGTTCTAAAGAAATATGGAGTTACTCATCGTCTTTCTACGGCTTATCACCCGCAAACGAGTGGGCAAGTCGAGGTTTCGAACCGAGCTTTGAAGAGAATTTTAGAAAGGTCAATTGGAGAAAACCGTGCTTCATGGTCCGACAAACTCGATGACGCTTTATGGGCCTTTAGGACCGCTTATAAGACACCTATCGGTTGCACTCCTTATAAGCTAGTCTATGGGAAGAATTGTCATTTGCCCATTGAATTGGAGCATAAGGCATATTGGGCCCTTAAGCATGCTAATTTTGACTTGAAGACCGCGGGAGATCACCGGAAAATACAATTGAATGAATTGGATGAATTAAGGGATAATGCTTATGAAAATTCATTAATTTTTAAAGAAAAGACTAAAAAGTTTCATGATTCAAAGATTAAAAACCGGGTTTTTAACGTTGGTGATCAAGTGTTGCTTTTTAATTCTCGTCTTAAGATATTTTCCGGGAAATTGAAATCTCGTTGGTCGGGTCCGTTCACCATTACACAAGTGTTTCCATATGGGACCATTGAGCTAGCTCAAGATGATGGTCCTAATTTCAAGGTGAATGGACATAGGCTTAAGCACTACTTTGGTGGGGAAATTCCTTCAATGGTTGCCCCCGACCAAGTCACCTTCCCCAATGATAATTAGCATTGAGGGGATCGAGTCGAGCTCATGACTCGGTAATAAAAAACGAGGTGCCTCGTGGGGGAGATCACATGCTTATCTTTTATGCTCACTATTCACTAATAAGGGGACTTGTACCCTTTCAACTCGTTGTCTCGTGATTGTTTGTGATTGTGTTATCTAGATCATCATCATCATCTACGATTGAAGACTCTCGTGTTCGTTTACGTGAGCCTCCATCGTTCGTTTGAAGAAGTTTTTCACGATTCCATGACATATCCTTTATTGTTCTAACAATTATCTTTTAGCATACTTAATAAACGGCTTTAGATATATTGTTGATCACCCTTTTCATGCTAGATCCTAAGCATTCGACTCTTCGTCTCTAGTATGGGGGTGTTCCACCTTTAGACTCGAAACATTGAGGACAATGTTTACTTTTAGTATGGGGGGGGTGAATAGGTACTTGCTTTGCTACGCCCTCACGCTTTCCAATTTTCAATGCTTTGTTTTGCTAATAAGGCTAAAATGGCCAAATTTTAAAATTTTCTTAGTTTTTCATAAGTGTTTTTAAGACACGAATGTATATTTTCCGTTGGGTAGAATAAGAGTTAATTTTTTACTTGATGGGCATTTGGAGCCATTTACATTCCTTAACCCGCTCAATTCAAGTTTTGCTAGACTTTTATATAGGGATCTTTAAAACGCGAAAGTCTTAACTCTTACGGGTTAAGAACAAGAAATTTTCGCAAGTTCCTATAATTGATTCTAGAAAGTCACTTATCAAGGGAACTATAAAACGCATTCTCTAAACTTGAAAAAGTCCAAGAAAGTGCAAGATCCTATAGGTGGCTTGAAAACCCAAAACTTTGATTTGATATAGTCTTAATGAAAGCTAATCCAAATTTGGCTTAATTTTGACTTGCATGGCTAAGTATTCACGAGTCTCTTTAATTAGAGGTCTTTATATAGTGAAGAACGAGAAATGATAGAGTTAGACAAGTGATCATGCTAAACGTAGAACATGAAAGTGTTCTTTCAAAAACTCATATGTTTTTAATTATGGCTTTTTCTTCCCATAAGATCAATGCATTAGGAATAAATCATAATTGCAATAAGTAAGGTCATACGATTTGAAAGGTTACTTAGCCTCTAGCGCAAGATCGTTTAAAAGTTGCTCGGGGTTGAATAGAGTTCATAGCCAAGGCATAACTTATTGAAGCGGGACGCGAAGATTGGCGATTATCCAAAAAGGCCCTAACAAGGCATGAGGAGCTCTATTTTTGCTAAAGATCCAAAGATGATGTGAAGTATCATTATTCCTAAATCAATATGAAGGATCGAGACACACGACGAGAAGCAATTACTCCCCTAAAGAATGGAGAAAGTCTATCCAAAAAGACCCTAACAAGGTATGAGGATTAATATATCCAAGTCCGAAAAGGAGGCGGATCGTTGTATATCAAAATCCAAAGTAAAGATTAAAGAAAAATAATGAAGTCATGGTCCTATATGAAGAATCTCTCAAAAACGTCAAGTAAAGAAATTCCAAATATATGAAGAGAAGACCATAATTTCAAGAACGTCTTCCCAAGATTTGAAGTATGAAGTACATGCCAAATATCGGTCCGAGAAAGGTCTCAAATCGTGAAACGAGTTATGCCAAGATATGAACTTAAGGAGATACACGAGAAGCCGTTTTAAAAGATTTTGTCCTTCGGCTAACTATTGATCAAATTGTGCTACTTTGCTTTCGGACTAATAACTACTCAAATAAGTCAATATGAATCACTTGTGATCCATGACAAATAGATAAAAAATGCTAGTAACCCATTTTCTTTATAATAACTAGGATTGTGGGGAGAAAAAGTATTACACAATTTGAACGTATGAGTAGTGTTAGCATTGTGACTTGTACCAACAATGATCTTGTTTTTGCACTTAGCATGGAATGTATGACAATCAAGGATGACGAAGTTTACTCTAAGGGACATTTACTTGTTTCTATTCTTTGACCCTAAAAGTCACTTTTTGTGATGAAAATCATACATTATGTCTTTACACATCTTCGTAGTAGGTTGCAAGTCTTTTACTCTTCAATAAAGGTAATAAATTTGAACTTTGGTGATGCTTAGATACTTTATTCTAGCATTGCGTGAGGGCACGGCAATGGCTTAGTATGGGGGAGTGATGAGATGGCATTTATACATGATCTCATCGTTCTTTTCGGGCTTTAAATGCATAAAATGTCATAAAAATACCAGAAACATTTAAAAAAACTGATTCGGAATAACTGAATGAAATCTGCTGATCCGGAATAAATGATAAAATGCTTCGTTCGGAATATTTCGTTTATTCGGAATAACTCAACTAAAAAGCTTCATCCGGATTATTATGGCAAAACCCTTGATCCGGAATATTGTATTGATTCGGAATCTGGGGATCTTGAAGAACTCGAAGAACAGTAAGGACAACCAAGAACGAATTTAACCAAAATCACCAAGTTTTTAACCAAAACTTAAACAAAACTAACCACCAATCATTTACTAACAATAAACATCAAATCAAATCAACAAAAACATAAAACCCACTTACTTTTAAAGATTAAAATCAACCAAATAAGAACTTAAGACATTGAATCAAAAAGAGAAAGATGAACAAGATTAAAGGAAAGATTATATTGAAAGATTAAGGTTAAACAATCAAAAGAAAGGATTAAAGCTTACAAGCTTTGTGAATCAACAAAAATGAAAAATCGCCAACACCTTAATGGTGTTGGTTAACATACGAAACAAAGAAAAGGAAAAACTGAAAAACTAAAAACTAGCTCCAAGTTGTGAAATAAGGTCCTATTTATAGGAGGTGTGATTGGTTGGTGAGTGGGCTTTCTCCCTTTCTTTTTGTCTTCTCGTCTTTTCAGAAAAGTTGACGTTTTCGATTTCGATTCGGGATTTGTCGACGAATAAAATCAACTCGTCTTTTAATTTCTTCGTTTAATAGACTTGAGTTCTTCGACATATGTAAATCTTCCATCTTTGGTCCTTTTCTTCGATAAATCTTCAAATAGGCCCATTGACTTCAAATTTTTGCATCTCTTGGACTATAGACTTCGTCTTTTCGTATTTTTCTTCGATAAAACCCGTGCAATCCCATGTTTTCTTAAATATTTATCCGGTTGGCTCTGAAAACACAACAAACACACAAACCACGCATAATTCCAAACAAATGATATTAAATACGCGTTTTTGTCTCGTTTTAGCAAGAAATAAGTGGTAAAAGGATGGGTGTTTTCACACCTATCAAATCCCCTACACTTAACCATTGCCATGCCCTCATGCAATGCTTAGTGATAAAGCAAATTTACACTTTTCTTATAATCAATCAACCTTGGCCTTATTAATATACTAATGAAACAAAATTTAAACTATTATGAAGACATAAAGCTTTAAAGGAAACAAAAGGGATAGAAAACCATTTTCACTTGAAAATAGCTACATGGAAATAACTTTCAAAGAGATCTAAGACTTACATTAGGGCTTCGGTGCTGCGAAGATTCATCACCCTCAAGTTTCACGTTCCCCAAACTAAGATTAAAAACGAGATCATTGTTATTATAAGTTAGCAAAACAAACACTTACACACATGGCTTAATTATATGCTTAAACTCCCTTATTCCTAGGTGTATCTCTTATATTTTATTTTTGTCTTAGAATGATCATGAAGATGCATTTTTGGACTTATTTCGATAGTTTAATTAGGCTGAAAGCAAAGTAGGACGATTTGATTAATAGTTAGCTAAAGGACAAAATCTCTTAAAACTGCTTCTCGGGACCTCAAAAAGTTCATATCTTGGCATAACTCGCTTCACGATTGAGACTTTTCTCGGGCCGATATTTGGCATGTACTTCATACTTCATATCTTGAGAGACGTTCTTGAGATAATGGTCTTCTCTTCGTTAATAGAGTTTCTTCACTTGGAGACTTTTGAGGGATATTCCAACTTTGTTGACCACGACTTCATCATTATTTCTTCAATCGCTAATTGGGATTTTGAGATACAACGATCCGCCTCCTTTTCGGACTTGGATCTATTTATCCTCATACCTTGTTAGGGTATTTTCGGATAGACTTCTCCATGATCTTTATGGGAGTTGATTGCTTTTCGTCGTGAGTCTTGATCCTTCATATTGATTTTGGGAATAATGCTTTTCACATCACCTTGGATCTTTAGCAATAAACTGGAATCCTCATGCCTTGTTAGGGCCTTTTCGGACTCGCCAATCTTCGCGTCCCGCTTCATTAGTTATGCCTTGGCTATGAACTCTTATCATTACCGAGCAACTTTTAAACGATCTTGGGCTAGAAGCTAAGTTATTCAATAAAATCTACGACCTTACTTATTGCAGATAAATTATTAGCAAGTGATGGGAGAATAGGCTTATAATCACACCAAGTGTGCTTCTGCAAGAATACCGACTTATAATTGACTCTATCATTTCTCGTTCTCCACAATTTAAGATCTCAAGTAATGAGACTCGTGGATGCTTAGCCTAATAAACCAATTAAGGTCTACATGGTTAAGGATACTTGCTAGAATAAACTTGGATAAGTCTATTCGGGTTGAGTCAAAATAATCGCAACGGGCCTAATATGTCAAAGACTTCAAAACTAGCTACACCACTTTATTAATATTTTTGACTTTATTGTGGGATATATACATATGAAAGCAACTATAAAAATTTAAAAATTACGACTATATGGCCAAAGTTAATTAAAAATTTGAAAAATGCTAAAAAATATGATTTTCCGGTTAAATGAAGGCATTTTAATGGAAAAGTCCACTTAAAACTTCGATAGAAGTCTCCCCTACACTTAATATAAACATTGTCCTCAATGTTTAAGCATGTGGGAGAAGTCTCCCCTACACTTATGACATTGTGCATGTTGGTTAAATCAAGTTAAGGAGGAGACAACTAACGTGATCATTTTCAAATGTGAGTATGAAGAAAATTGAATCACGATAGTTGAGAGATAGAACCGGATTGCGGATAACACGGGAGCACGGGTCTTCAAAGGTTCCAAAAGTGCATTCATCCCTGTAATCACATCACCACACAAACACAAACAACCTATACAGGTCCCCCTACACTTAGGAGGTAAAACGGAAAGGGATAGATACTCGGGTTGCCTCCCGAGGAGCGCTTGTTTTTGATAACCGAGTCACGAGCCTGACTCGACCCAAAACTAGTTCATGGGAAACGTGGTGAGGGATGGAACCATCTCATGAGAGATGTCCTCACCAAAGTACAACTTCACTCGTTGGCCATTCACCTTAAAATTAGGTCCATTGGGTTGAGCGAGCTCGAGAGTACCATATGCAAAAATTTGGGCAATGATGAACGGGCCGGACCAACGAGATTTCAGCTTGCCCAAAAAGATTTTCAACCGAGAGTTGAAGAGTAAAACTTTGTCTCCAACTTGGAACTCTCGGTTTTTAATCTTAGAGTCATGAATGAGGTTAGTCTTTGCCTTATAGATCAAGGAATTTTCATAAGCCTCATTCCGGAGTTCATTAAGCTCATTGAGTTGGATTTTGCGTAGGTCACTGGCTTTGTTGATGTCAAAATTAGCCCACTTCAAGGCCCAGTAAGCCTTATGCTCCAACTAAATGGGGAGGTGGCATGATTTCCCATACACGAGACGATATGGTGTACAACCAATCGGAGTCTTGTATGCGGTACGAAAAGCCCACAAAGCATCATCAAGTTTATCGGCCCATGAGGCACGATGCTCTCCCATGGTTCGTTCAAGAATTCGCAACCCTCGGTTAGAGATTTCATCCTGGCCATTAGTTTGTGGGTGGTATGCGGTGGAAAGACGATGATTGACACCATACTTAGCCATGACTCTTGCGAATTGATCATTGCAAAAATGAGTCCCGTGATCACTAATAATGGCACGAGGCACACCGAATCTAGCGAATAGCGACTTCAAAAAGTTACAAACCACCCTTGCGTCGTTAGTGGGTCAAGCTTTGGCTTCAACCCATTCAGAAACGTAGTCAACGGCAACAAGGATGTATTTGTTTCCTTTAGATGAAGGGAATGGCCCCATAAAGTCGATACCCCATATATCAAAGATTTCACATTCTTGTATGAAATTTAGAGGCATCTCATCTTTATGTGTGATCTTGCCTTGTCGTTGGCAAGCATCACAATTTTTCACCATTTCGTGAGCGTCACGATAAATGGAGGGCCAATAAAATCCCGAGTCAAACACTTTCTTTGCGGTGAACTTAGGACCAAAGTGACCACCGGTAGGTCCTTTGTGGCAAGCTTCGAGAATGTCTAAAGTTGCTGGTCCATCAACACATCGGCGAATAATCAAATCAGCGCATTGTTTGAAAAGATACGGGTCATCCCAAAAGTAAGTCCTAATATCTTTAAAGAACTTTTTCTTTTTTGGGATGTTAACCCGTCAATGAGAATTCCACCCGCCAAGTAGTTTGCAATGTCCGCAAACCACGGGGTCTCATCTTGATTCGAATTGATAGACATTAAGGTCTCAAGGGGAAAAGAGTCATTGATCTCTTTTTTCGGATGATCCCCTTGATAAGGATCCTCAAGTCTACTAAGATGATCCGCGGCTAGGTTTTCAGCTCCCTTCTTATCACGAATTTCGATTTTAAATTCTTGAAGTAGCAAAACCCAACGAAGAAGTCTTGCTTTAGAATCTTGCTTAGTCATCAAGTACTTCAACGTGGAATGATCGGTATACACGATGGTAGTGGAAAGGACAAGATAGGGGCGAAATCTTTCAAAAGCATAGACAACAGCTAAAAGATCTTTTTCGGTTGTCGTGTAATGCAATTGAGCCCCTGTCATTGTCTTGCTAGCGTAATGGATCGGTTGGAAGTTTTTATTCACTCTTTGTCCCAAAACCGCTCCAATAGCAAAGTCGCTAGCATCGCACATCAACTCAAAAGGTAGCTCCCAATTGGGGGTAACCAAGACCGGTGCCTTATTTAGCTTATCCTTAAGAAGGTTGAAGGCTTCAATACACTCTTTGGAAAAGATAAAAGGAGTATCTTTTTCCAAGAGGTGGGTCATCGGTCGAGCGATTTTAGAAAAATCTTTGATGAATCGACGGTAGAAGCCCGCATGACCGAGGAAACTTCTCACACCCTTCACGGTTGAAGGTGGAGGCAATTTTGCAATAACATCGACTTTAGCACGGTCCACTTCAAGACCGGCTTTGGAGATTTTGTGTCCTAGCACGATGCCCTCTTTTACCATGAAATGGCATTTTTCCCAATTTAGAACAAGGCGAGTGTCTTCACACCGCTTAAGCATACGTTCTAAATTGGCAAGGCAAGCAGAGAAATAATCGCCATAAACCGAGAAATCATCCATGAAGACTTCCATAGTTTCTTCAACCATGTCATAGAAGATAGCCATCATACACCTTTGGAACGTCCCAGGAGCATTGCATAAACCGAAAGGCGTGCGTTTGTAAGCAAATGTTCCGTAGGGACAAGTGAATGTGGTTTTCTCTTGGTCTTTGGGATCGATTGGAATTTGAAAATACCCGGAGAAACCGTCTAAGAAGCAGTAGTAGTCATTACCCGCTAGACCCTCGAGCATTTGATCCATGAAAGGAAGAGATAAGTGATCTTTTCTCGTGGCATCATTGAGTTTGCGATAGTCGATACAAACTCTCCACCCAGTAACGAGACGAGTAGGAATCAACTTGTTGTGTTCATTGAGAACAACGGTTATTCCGCCTTTCTTTGGCACACAATGGACGGGACTTACCCATGGCGAATCCGAAATAGGGTAAATCAAGCCGGCATCTAGAAGTTTGATAACCTCTTGTTTGATGACGTCATGAATTCGAGGATTAACCCTTCTTTGGCTTTGGATTGCGGGTTTAAAGTAATCTTCCATGAGAATTTTGTGAGTACAAAAGTTTGGATCAATTCCGCGGATATCGGAAATTTTCCAAGCAATTGCCTTCTTATGATCTTTAAGCACGGCGATAAGGCGAGATATTTCTTCTTCTTTTAAGTCCTTAGCGATGATGACGGGTGACTTCTTCTTTTCTTCAAGGAACACGTACTCGAGATGGGACGGTAACTCCTTAAGCTCTAAATCCGGAGGATTTTCGATGGAAGGCGTATTCAAATTCGGTTCATCGATAGCAATATCCTTGGGAGATGGTGGAGAAATATGGTCCTCATTGAGAAGTTTCTCAATGGTACGAATGTCTTCATCCCAATCGGTGGGAGAATCATCATATTGTAAGTTCAAATCTCCCAAAGTTGCTTCAAATTCAGTCAGAAGGAAATCACTTTCTCCAAATGGAGTTAGTGATGGAGAAAGGGAGGCAACGGTCTCAACATTGGGAAGAGAGGTACGACTACTTTTACAAGCATCTTTGAAGTGTTCTTCACAAGCCTCATCAAGAACGTCGATACAATTAACACTCTCGTATGAATAAGGCTGTTTAGAAATCTTACCCATGTTGAAGACAATTTGATCTTCACCAACTCTCATGATAAGCTCACCCGCTTCTACATCGATGAGAGTGCGACCGGTCCTCAAGAATGGACGTCCAACGATTAATGGAACACGAGGATTCATCTCGTAGTCAACGACAACAAAATCCGTCGGGAAGGTGAATTTGTCAACGCCAACGAAAACGTCTTCGGCTATCCCCACTTGATAAGCAACCGTACGGTTAGCTAATTCCAAAGTCATTTTGGTGGGGACTAGCTCGGGGAGAGACAATTGCTTCCAAACACTTAATGGCATTAAGTTTATACTAGCACCTAGATCGGCTAGGGCCATGCAATTCTCTACTCCCGGGAAGTTGCAAGGGATTGAGAAGCGACCCGGATCACCAAGTTTGGTTGGCAATTTCCTTAAGAGAACCACGGAGCAATTCTCATTAAGTTGGGTATTAGCAATGTCAAGAAGCTTTTCCTTGTCACTAAGAAGATCTTTAAACATCTTCGCATATTTCGGCATGTGAGCGAGAGTCTCAGCGAAGGAGATGTTGAAATTCAATTGTTTAAACATTTTGAGAAAGTTTGAAACTTGAATATCGTCCTTGCTTTTGAGCTTCTCTTTCCTCAACCTTAAGGGATAAGGTATATCAAAAGAAGAGGAAGGCTTTGGAATGGTAGGATCACTCACATCCTTGGGTGGTGGAGGGGTAGAAGAAAGAGGTGGAGGGATTGGGGAAGTAGAAGGTTGAGGAATAGGAGTAGGTGACTCATTTTCCTTTGTCACAATCACCGGTGTAGGTATAGGAAACTCGGGTTCCTTGGTACCTTTGCCACTGCGAGTGGTGATTGCTTTCATCTCCCCTCTTGGATTAGCAACGGTGTTACTCGGAAGAGTACCCGAAGAAGAGGTTTGATTACCTTGGAAGAAACCAGCCATCATGTCCCTTAGGTCATTCATTTGACTACTCAAAGAGTTTCGCATATCGGCTCTAAGATCATTCCCTTGTTTCACCATATCGTCCTTCAAATTAATAATCTGGGTATGCAGATTCTTCACCAACACATCATTCGTCTGCATGTACGTTTCGACCTCGTGGTTGAAAACGGTGGGTTGGGTAGGAGGAGGTGCTTGATAAGCAAGTGGTTGGTAAGGAGCGGGTTGGTAAACTTGAGTAGGATTTTGAGGTGGATATGGTTGTCTTTGAGGTGGTTGGTATGGTGCTCGAGGTTGGTTTTGATTGGTTCGGTTAAGGTTTTGTTGTTGGTTTTGATTGGTTTGAGGAAAACCGGGCGGGAAAGAAAGTTGTTTGAGCGATAGCTGAGCAAGTTGCGGTCACCTTGAGGACGGGCTTGATAGCCTCCCGGAGGATAGGTACCGTATGCTGCGTTAACATTCTCACAAGGATAGTCTTGGGTGGAGGTACAAGTAGTGTAAGAGTGAGTACCCCCGCATATTTCACATGGTTGGCTTACAGCATTGACCTGAGCGTTTTGAGCGTTGATGCTTTTGGTGTTGTTAGCGGTGTGGGCAGCAAGCGATTCAAGAAGCGAAGTAATTTTTTCAAGTCTCTTGTCGTTGTCACTAGTGCTAGCACTAGCGGCATTGGTCCGAACACTCTTGGTTTGCACTCTAGACTTATTTTCAATAATATCCCAAGCGGCATTAGAAGACTTAACCAAAATATTACCCCCCGAGGCACTATTTAGTGAATCTTGGTCATTCATGCTTAAACCATTGTAAAAAGTATTAATTTGGTGCACTTTGGTAAAACCATGTTGTGGGCACTTTCTTAAAAGGTCTTTAAAACGGTCCCAAGATTCACGAAAAGTCTCATCGTACTTTTGTTCAAAATTAATAATTTCATTCCGCAAAGCGGTAGTACGAGAGGGTGGGAAAAAGTAGTTTATGAATTTGGTCTCTAAGTCCGTCCACGTAAGAATACTTTGTGGCGGTTCCTTTGCAAGCCAATGCCGGGCTTGTCCCTCTAAGGAGAAAGGAAAAAGTTGTAAGCGGATTACCTCTTGTGGAACCCCATTGAATTTAACCGTATTCGTGAGTTGAAGGAACCTTTTGATGTGGTCATGAGGATCATCAATGGTACGCCCCAAGAATCGTTGAGCAGAGACCATTTGAATAAAGCCGGATTTGAGCTCAAAGTTGTTGGCTGCAATCGCGGGTATGACAATAGGATCGTTGTTGCCCTCTACATGTGCTTGCAAAAGTTTGATCATAGGACGATTGTCCGGTAGAGGTTCATTGTTGTTATTATTCATGTTGTTTTGAGGTGGATTATTATTGTTGTTGTGTACATCGGCCATGTCTAAGTTATCGAGAGTCTCGGGCTCTTGATAAGACGTTGATCGAGTGCGCATACACCTACAAAAGAACTAACAAAGCAAGAAATATTTTTGGTTTTTTATGTTTTTTAAATTTTTTTATTTTTTTTTGAAAATTTTATATTTTTTTAGGGTTTTTGAAAATTTTTAATGATGAAAAAGTAACGTTCACGGTGAACAGATCCCAAAATCCAATTTCTCACAAAAAACTGTTAATCCTTACGAGAAGAGCCGGCAGCGGCGCCATTTGATACAGAGCTTTTGCTAGGGGTTCAATTTTGTTCTCGGTATCTTCTCGAATCGATCACGGTTCAAAGTGGAATAGTTGTTCTTGGTTAATAAAAAGGGGTTTGGTTTTCTATTCTACTAAAAATGATTAAATGCGTAAGGTAATGAAAATTTAAACCAAAAACAGTTAATGAAATAAAACTTGAATTAAAATTCAACAATTAAAGAATAAAACAGAAACAGTAAAATACCCCTTACTGAAAAATGCTTGATTCGAAATGTAGTGCTTGATCCGGAATATCACCTTTATTCGGAATACTTGGACTCATGCGGAATAAACTGGTTCATGCAGAATAATTGCTCATTCGGAAGATTTGCTTCATCCGGAATAAATTGACAAAACTTTGGTTCGGAACATTTTGGCTCATCCGGAATATATGATGATTCGAAACATTTGCTTCACCCGGAATAAAAACTCATCCGGAATAATTAACAAAAATTCTTCATTCGGAACATTTAAAAAAACTGATTCGGAATATTTTTTAAAAACTTTGATTCGGAATATTTAATCAAAAACCTTCATTCGGAACATTAAAAAAAACTGATTCGGAATATTTTTAGAAAATTTGATTCGGAATATTTAATCAAAAACCTTCATTCGGAACATTTAAAAAAAACTGATTATGAATATTTTTTTATAAACTTTGATTCGGAATATTTAATCAAAAACCTTCATTCGGAACATTTAAAAAAACTGATTCGGAATAACTGAATGAAATCTGCTGATCCGGAATAAATGATAAAATGCTTCGTTCGGAATATTTCGTTTATTCGGAATAACTCAACTTAAAAGCTTCATCCGGATTATTATGGCAAAACCCTTGATCCGGAATATTGTATTGATTCGGAATCTGGGGATCTTGAAGAACTCGAAGAACAGTAAGGACAACCAAGAACGAATTTAACCAAAATCACCATGTTTTTAACCAAAACTTAAACAAAATTAACCACCAATCATTTACTAACAATAAACATCAAATCAAATCAACAAAAACATAAAACCCACTTACGTTTAAAGATTAAAATCAACCAAATAAGAACTTAAGACTTTGAATCAAAAAGAGAAAGATGAACAAGATTAAAGGAAAGATTATATTGAAAGATTAAGGTTAAACAATCAAAAGGAAGGATTAAAGCTTACAACATTTGTGAATCAACAAAAATGAAAAATCGCCAACACCTTAATGGTGTTGGTTACCCTACGAAACAAAGAAAAGGAAAAACTGAAAAACTAAAAACTAGCTCCAAGTTGTGAAGGAAGGTCCTATTTATAGGAGGTGTAATTGGTTGGTGAGTGGGCTTTCTCCCTTTCTTTTTGTCTTCTCGTCTTTTCAGAAAAGTTGATGTTTTCGATTTCGATTCGGGATTTGTCGACGAATAAATTCAACTCGTCTTTTAATTTCTTCGTTTAATAGACTTGAGTTCTTCGACATATGTAAATCTTCCATCTTTGGTCCTTTTCTTCGATAAATCTTCAAATAGGCCCATTGACTTCAAATCTTTTGTATCTCTTGGACTATAGACTTCGTCTTTTCGTCTTTTTCTTTGATAAAACCCGTGCAATCCCATATTTTCTTCAATATTTATCCGGTTGGCTCTGAAAACACAACAAACACACAAACCACACATAATTCCAAACAAATGATATTAAATACGCGTTTTGGTCTCGTTTTAGCAAGAAATAAGTGGTAAAAGGATGGGTGTTTTCACACCTATCAGCTTTCCTACCAACTTTCTATGAGTATATTTAGATACGACCCTATCAAAACTCCTAAATAGAAGACTTTTGAATATAGGTTCTATCTACCTCATCTACTAATGGTAGTAGTCTTACCGTGGGCTCTAAGAGAGAAATTGAGACCCTAGCCCCTTCAAACTGTCTCCCCTAAGCAAGAAGGGGGTTATATGTTTTCAGAGAGCCCCGCGAAGAAGTCGGTTTGAGAATCTCAATCCTATTCTATGGCTTTGATAGTCTAAATTCCTCCGAGCCCCACCCTAGGGTGACAGACACATAGGCCAGAAGTCAAAGGAGTTGCCCGCACATTGGACAATCTCCCTAAATGTTGTACTCGTTTGAGAAAACAAGTAGTAAAAAAAGGGTTCATTGAAGCTGGTAGAAAGAATCGGAGTCTATGTATAACAATATATCATAAACCGGGTTCTTTTTTAGACAGTAGTATATCTAATGTTTATATATCACATATCCTTCCTTGGTTAAATAAATGCGAGATCGCCCCGCGATGTAAAACAGAAGAGGGCCTTCAACTGTTCCAATAGATGCAATTTAATACACAACTCTTTCAATAGATCATAACCAGCTCTCTCATCGAAAGTTCTTTCATCCTTATCAGTGTTGTAAATAAGCATTTCCCCAAGGTATCTACTATAAAGCACACCAGGAAACCAATTTCGGAAGGCTTTTTCAAAAAGCTCATTTACGACCACCTCCTCGAATAACTTAGTGAAATCCCCTAGGTCGGGTATATAAGTTAACACACACATATTGCCAAATTCGTCTATGCAATCGTTAAAAAGAAACTGCTGAACTAATTGATAAGCTATAGGATCTTTATCAACATAGAGACTGGCGACTTCGCAAGTTCTAATCCTAGAAAAAGCATATATTAGTATAGGGGAAGCGAGCCTCAGACGATATATCCTATTGACCTTAACATCTTTATAACGTCTAAGCTTATAGAAATAATGGATATCTAGATCGTTTACACATCTACCTAAGATAGGATGGCCTGTATGGGTGAATTTGTAAAACATATGGGCTAAACCCAGTCAGACTAACTCATCCTTACTAGCAGCTGAAGAGATCATGTAAAACCCTGAATGAATCTCACTATAAGGGTGATATGCTACACTACAAAGTAGAAGTTCAGTTTTTTTTAGAAATTGAGAAACTTCCTCCCAAGGAAGAATTTGAAATGGAGCGAGAGTCCAGCACCCTGATAGGAGCACTTGCTATTGCATGTTAAATTCGATTTGCGAAACTGTTTTATATTCAGGCGGTAGTGCTTTAGACTCCAAGCAGCCTTGTTCCTTATAAACAACCTCTATATGCTCTAAAAGATTACCAACTGATTTGTCAATACTATAACTCGAATAATCCATGATTATATTTACCATGTTTTTCATCTTTCTTTTCATCCTCATATCAACTTATCAACTATATTTGGAATCTCTGACATAATCAAACCACTAGCTAAAAAGACCACCATTATTAGCCTAGTTTTAATAGCAGTTCTTTGATTCTCGCTGAACCTATGAGATGGGTTTTCACTACTGACTACATCAGATGGTCTTACTATATCAGTATTGGTTATTTGAGAAGTACTAGCACTTAAAGGGACGTCAATATTACTGAATGGAGATAAGTGAAAACTTTTGAAAATATCTATGATTAAATACTTCGATTCTATAAACGTTAACTTCTGAAAAAGAGGATGTTCAAAGCTTACCCGGAAGAAATCGGCATAACTAGCATCATGGGGATATAGATCAGTTGGTAGAGGACTTCCATATAAACCACCAGCAGCCGTGTACCATACTGAACAACCATATCCTAAGCATACTAATACCATAATCCGCGAAAATTCCCCCTTATAAAATGTTATTCCCTCAATTAAGATATTCTTACTTTCTGTGTTTAGCACACCCAGCAACCCTGTTCCTAGTCTGGTATATAAACTAGCACCTTCTGGTGATAAACTAGTCCTGTTTTGGGCTATACCAAGAGATCTAAAAAGATGTAACAAGTTAGTGATACATTGAGGGGCTATTATAAATTGAGTAGCTTCCCCAGGTTGATGATTAGGATGGGATCAGAAATGAGAACTAATGACCATTAAATCGTCCCCTTGAGGCATACATAGTAACAAATCATCGGTTTTCTTGATCCCTAAAAAGTGGTTTAATTCAGGATTCTTTCTGATTATATCCATAGGATTGGGAGTAGGAGTCAGAGTAGGAGATTGATTCTTCAATGGTTTAGCTTTTTTGATAGCATGTGAGACCCTATAAGGATGCGCTTGCCTAAGAGATGGAAAGATACTAGTCAACCTAGGATATTGTATTATACTAGTTGGATTACTTATCAATGGTTGCTGAATCTTCTTTATAGGAGTATTGACCGCTCTCTTGCTCAAGACTAATTTATAGTTATTAATACCGATCATAGATCTGATCCTACTGTTCCTCCAGTTCCTAACAACCTAATTATGAGAGATAGTATGAGTGCTAAAAGACCTATAGTAGAAACTTAGATTTAATAACAGTTTCATGTCTTGTTTTACGTTTAGAAGGTATCTCTAGTTTAGCCTATCTAACCTGGGATTTTCTTGATGTTTCGAACCATTCGTCTATACCTATTTTTCGGTACGGTCTCGTGAAGATCGGTATACCTATTTTTCGGTACGGTCTCCTGAAGATCTACTACATCAAGTGCCTTAACCCATGGGGGAACCTAAAAGATGACAAATGCTATGAACCAGCCAGGGAGACATAGAGTACGCCCTAGTAATCCTTTTCATAGATCCCGGCATCGAATTGGTTTACAGTCCATCCTTGTAAACTTCTTTCTATGGGCTTTTTCTAAGTGCCGACCCTTGTCGAAAATCAGATTCACGCCACCTCCTATGTAGAGGGCGGAAGACATAAGTTAGAAGACCAGGACCCCTGCTATCCGGAGATGTATAATAGGGCCCTTTCTTGATATACTTGCTTAGGGCTATACTAAGACGGAACACAACCCCCGCCTGTAGTATCGTTGTTGTGCTTTGTATTTCTATTAAGGACAGGTTATATTAGTATAATAATAAATAGGCGGTACTAAAGTCAAGATTTTGCCAGAGGATGAGTCTTTCTCCTCCGCTGTGAACGCTATTATCTCAGAAGCTCAGGCTGTTGCACGCCTTACATCTCAGATTGCATCTTCTCCTCCACGAAAGAAGAATCAATGAAGTCAAGTTCCATGGGCATCCTCCAAAGTCTCATCTCAATCCCGTGCTTTCTAAGGGAAGGCTTTAGCTTTCCAATCGTAGGCCTGGGCCTATCTTTCTTCATATGGAAGTGTTGCGGGCACATAGAGATGTGGGTAGAGGAAGCCTCAAAAAGCGAAGGCCAAGCTGTAGGTCACGTGACCTGCACCGAGTTGGTGGCTGACTGGGCTTTTGATTTTGTTATTCCCATATCAATCCATAACACAAGATTTAGAAGAGATATTTAGAGAGAGAAAGAGAAGAAAAGTAGAGAGAGAAACAAGAGAGATTTTGGAAGGTTTATGTTTACTAGAGAGAGAAAGTAAAATGAACCAACACCCTCTTCCACACATGGAAGAGGGTTTATATACACACGAACCAATGGGCTTTCCATGGGCCGTGGGTTTGTGAGTTGGGCCGGGCTTGGCTTACACTTGGGCTTATGCCCCTAACTTAGACAATATTAGTTTAAAGTCCAAGCCTGATTAACCTGACTAACCTATTACAATACAAGACCTTTAACGACTAAGATGACCTATTACATTCTTGTTCGACTATATAAAATATAGGGCTAACAATCTCCCCCAATGTATCAGTCATCTTAAAAAGCTTAAAAAAGCATAAGATGATTGAGTGAATACATTCTTGTAGAGGAGATCTTCCTGATTTAGTCTTGTATCTTGGTCTTGATCTTGTTTTTAACGGCTTTGTTCCTTCATGCTTTTGTGACCTTTATCTTGAACCTTTGTCATTTGACTTTGAGTGCTTGAGATCTTCAATCTATTCTTGATAGTGTTCATCTTGAGCTTTTGTGACAAGATGACCTATTACATTCTTACATTCTTAAGTATCTTGATTATCGCCATCTTGTGCTCTTGTGACTTCTGAATCGACATCGGTTACATAACTACGCCACCTTCTTGATATGCATCACTATATATAGACACGGACGAAATGGCTTTGAACATTTCACCCTAACTCGGGACCGTTAGACGGTATTAGATACCGTACCTGTGATCGGGTAGATTCGATTAAGAACCTCCTTGACAGGGTTTCCTGGCGGTAGTAGCCAGTTCTCTTTACTCGACCGTCTCAAAGCAGACTGCAAACATAAAGAGTGAATCATAAGGATAAATATCCGTCTGATTAGAGTCGTCAATTCAGATTTCCTGGAACAAGTTTCATTCTATAAGAATCGCACCATTGTTGCTTTCCAGTTTGTCACAAGCTTGATTCATAGAGAATCTTGTGAGTCACCTATCGCAGTGCTGTTTGATGTTGACACTGGAAGGATTTCCATTCGTCACGGTGAGCACTAAGGAGTGTCACTCTGAATGTTCTGGCAAGATCACACGGATTTTGCGAAGAAACCTGGAATCAAGTTTGAATAAATTAAGAATCCAAACTTAGTTGCTTTCCAGTTCTCATAAGTTTGATTCGTGTAGAATCGCACAAGTTACCTACCATGAGCTTGTTTGATGCTGGCTCAAGCAGGATTTCCATCTTCATTGTGAATTGTATCACTCAGATGTTCTGGCAATATCACAAGGATAATGCGTAGGACTCGATTGTGTCCTAATGAGATGATAGATAGATCTCGTTTGGCTCTAGACTCAATAAGTGCATTTTGGTAATCGGAGGCTGGAGCAGACTGCCACCTTTTCAATATTAATTGACTTAGAGTGAGAAAGTCAATAGATACGTGTTGATCTCCGTGAAAATGAGACAATTTTCTTTTGAGAGAAACTCGAATGGCTGGGGAAGGGTTGTGCATCGCATCACTGGGTCCATGACACTTGTCTTCAAAAGATGTGTTAACCCGGTTTCTACCTAAGTTGCATAAAATATTCAACTCCTTCAATGCTTACCAATACGTCATCATTAGCACCTTGTTGTGATTGTTCTAGTGCTAACTTAAGTAATTTGTTCGCATTCAGCTTCATTCCACTCCATCTTTCCTAAGGACAACTATTTCTAGCTATGGAATGTCCTTGGGTAGATCCCTCCGGTTCTAGTTGGATCATAGGACTTAGTCTCCTATCCTAAACCACCTTTTGACTCCATCGTTCCGTCGTGGATAGTAGGTTGTTTTGGGTAAAGATCGTAACCATAAAACCATTGAAAACCATTCAAAGTGCTTGATAAAAATCAAAGCTTTTAACACTTTGAAAGTTTTATATTTTCAAAAAGCTCCCCCTACACACATGCATCGATATACGAAATAGTTTGGCATGTGAATGAAAGAGTTGCATTTGAGTCTTTAAGATCACATGTTGCGATATATTACATTTTAATCACATTTTCTCCCCCTATCTCTAATATAAAAATATCATATTAGAGATACCAGTTGATTAAAATAGGACAATTTCTGAAAACCGATTAGGAGAGAAACATGTGTGCACGCATGATTCATGGAACATTAAGTCGGGTTGCTCCCCCTCAACAATATATGTGTGTCTTGAGACAAAAATTTGACAAAATTTTAGAAAAAACGACACCACAAAATATGTTGAGGTACGGAGTTGAGATGCCTTATCCGATATAGTATATTACATATGACAGTTTTAAACCATTTTCGGAATGTGTTGGATACATAAAATATGACAATTTTAGAGATGTACCCAACAACATTAAAGGCTTGATTTTAAAACGCTCCCCCTCAAAAATTAATCAAAATAACATATGACAGTTTTGAGATACAAAAACCACATTATGAGGAAGGGAGTGTTGAACACTCAATTTTGAAAGATTTAGAAAAACCTTTTGAGAAATTCTTGAAAAATTGTGTTCAACGGTTTTAAAATAAACATGATAGAAGACTTCTCTTCTATTGCTTAGTGAAAGCGCACTGAAACGTACACTTCCCTTTCGGGTCCGTTTTTCATGAGCTCAAAACATTGATTGTTTTGTGACTAGCTCATGACCGAGAAAAATAAATTTCCCGTTGTGAAGGATAAGTTATCATCCGTGATAAACTTTCCTTAAGTTGAAGTTCGAGGTCTAAACTGACATTTACTTAGAAATCGTTTTTCATGAACTTAAAAACTTTGAATGTTTTTATAGGAAGCTCATGACCAAGAAATATTAATTTCTCGTTGAGAAGGATAAGTTATCGTCCGTGATAAACTTTCCTTATTTGAGGTCCGAGTCCTAAGCTGTGATGTGCTTAGAAGTCATTATGAGAGAAAAAATCAAGCAGCTTCATTTGCCAAAACCTCCAAGTCTTCTGGAGTCATATACTTCATACCAAGATGGCCAACGAGATACTGAAACCTATATTGAGATAGGGCTTTTGTAAACAAGTCAGCTATCTGGTACTCAGTTCTAACAAAGTATAATTCCACGATACCACGTTCTACTTGTTCTTTGATGAAGTGATATCTGACTGCGATGTGCTTGGTACGGGAGTGTTGAACTGGATTGCAAGAGATGGCTATGGCCGACTTTGAGTCACAATACATAGGTATTTTATCAAAGTGGAAGCCATAATCCGTGAGTTGAGTTCTCATCCAGAGGACTTGAGCACAACACGCAGATAGAGCCACATATTCTGCTTCAACTGATGAGAGCGAAGTGCAATCCTGCTTCTTTGACGACCAGCTCACAAGTTTGTCTTCCCCTAGAAATTGTACACTACCAGAAGTGCTTTTGTGACTATCAAGGCAACCTGCGTGATCAGAATCTAAAAAAGCTGTTAGATGAAAATCGGTTTCCTTCGGATACCAGAGTCCCATGTGAATGGTATTCTTAAGGTACCAAAAGATCCGTTTAACCTCTTTGAGGTGCTTTTGAGTAGGTCAGGCTTGATATCGTGCACAATAGCATGTGGCATGATGAATATCAGGCCTGCTGGCTGTAAGGTACATAAGTGACCCGATCATACTGCGATATCGCGTTTGATCTACGGGATATGAGTATAAGTCAGCGTCTAGGGATTTGGTCGACAATGGTGTACCAACGCGAGCACATGAGGTCATACCATGCTTTTTAAGTATCTCTTGAACATACTTAGCTTGGTTAAACGTTTTGAAAGTTTTGGGTTCGTAGAACCAAAAATAATGTCATCAACATAAACTTGCACCAGCAGTATGTCATCCCCATATTTATTAGTAAAGAGAGTAGGATCAGTAGAACCTTTGGAAAATCCTTTGGAAACCAAGAAGTTTGATAGTTCTTCGTACCATGCCCTTGGAGCTTGTTTAAGTCCATATACAGCCTTCTTGAGACGATGGACTTTGTCAGGATGATGAGGATCGATGAATCCTTCCGGCTGATTAACATACACTTCTTCCTTCAAATGACCGTTGAGAAAAGCAGTTTTAACGTCCATCTGAAAAACCGTGAAGCCCTTATGTGCAGCATAAGCAAGGAATATCCTAACAGCTTCCAAACGAGCGACTGGAGCGAATGATTCATCGTAGTCTATGCCTTCTTGTTGACGGTATCCCTTAACCACAAGACGAGATTTGTTTTTTATGATGGTTTGTTCTTCATCCAGTTTGTTTTTCCAGATCCATTTGAAATCTAAAATTGACATTCCATAGGGTCGGTCAACAAGTTCCCAAACATTTAGGCGTTCAAACTAATGAATTTCGTCATGCATTGATTCAATCCACGCATGATCAGTCATGGCTTGTTTGATGTTTGTAGGTACAGTAGAACTCACGGTGAGTGCATACATACACACATCGCCATCGGTTTCTTGTTGTCTGCGTGTTCGAACTGGTTGTGAAGGATTTCCAATGACTTGCTCCAATGTATGATCACGTGTCCAATGGTGAGTGGATGGATATCGTTGGTAGAATGTATGCATGTTGGACGGGTCAACATGTTGAGTAGAAGACTCTCTGACTTCGCGTACCGGTGTACCGAACGGGTTGATAAATTCTTCTTCGTCAGGTTGTGCATAACTGCTTGATTGTTGCTTCCTCCTTCAACATTAACGGTTGGTGATGTTGGTTGTATGACAGTTTCTTGAGTTTGTTGAGTATCCAATGGAATTGTCTCTTGAGCAACGGTTGTTAAAGTAGATGCAGTTGTGTCTTTTTGACTTTGTTTGGGTGAATTAGTAGTATTGACAGCGGAAGGCTTTGACACAACTTGATTGTTTCCATAGTAATATTCATCAAACATTGGATCATATAAATCAACCAACTCATTCATATGTTTCGTATCTGTCGATTCTGCTGTAGGAGTATTTTCTTGACATTCTTGCACGGGACGTACACTGTTTTGTGTAGGTGCCATTGTTGGACATTGAGGAGCGGGACTTGAGCTGTTGTGATCAAGTACTATTTGTGGCAATTCTTCAAAGTTTACATGAATTGTTTCGACAATAATCTTTGTTCTGTTGTTGTAAACTCGATATCCTTTCGACAATGTAGCATACCCCACAAAAATACATGCAGCACCTTTTTCTTTCATCTTGTCTAGATTCTCACCGTCTTTAAGAATGTAGAATAAAGATCCAAATACGTGAAAGAATTTAACCGTAGGTTTCCTGCCATTGATGATGTGGTAAGGTGTCTTTTCATGTCTAGGGATGACGAGAGAACGATTCTGAGTATAACAGGCGGTTGCAATAGCTTCAGCCCAAAAGAATAGTGGTAATTTTGAAGCAGAGAGCATTGTTCGAGCTGCCTCTACCAAAGTGCGGTTCCGTCTTTCGACAACGCCGTTTTGTTCAAGAGTTCGAGCAATAGAAGTTTCATGTTCGATGCCTTCTTCTTGAAAGTAAGACTGCAAGTTCTTGTTCAAAAATTCAATACCTTTATTCGTTCTTACGGTTAAGACTTGAGCTTGAAGATTGCGTTGTATCATCTTGAGAAAGTTTTTGAGAACCTCTGGTGTTTCATCTTTGGACCTTAAGAAGAAAGTCCATGTGTATCTAGAGTAATCATCAACAATCACGAGAATATACTTTTTCCCGTTAATACTTTCTACACGCATGGGACCACATAAATCCATGTGTAGAAGTTCTAATCGTCCTTTTGAGCTTGGGGTAGTCTTTGTTTTGAAAGACTTCCATTTTACTTTCCCCAACTCACAAGAAGAACAAAGATGGTCTTTGACAAATTTTAACTTAGGAAGACCGGTCACAATATCATTCTTCGAAAGCAAGTTGATGGTGTCAAAGTTGAGATGTGACAATCGTTGATGCCATAACCATGCTTGAGAGGATGAAGCTTTAGCCATTAAGAAAATTGGATTTGTTGAAGATGTGTCTTGAAGAGTTACTGTGTAGAGATCAGAACCACGAGAACCTGTAAGAAGGTCATTCCCATCGTAGTCTCTAACATAGCAAGTAGATTTCCAAAAAGCCACTTCCAAATCCGCATCACAAAATTGACCAACCGAGAATAAATTGTGATTCAGTCCCTCGACGTAATAAACCCGTTTGATAGTGAGATTTCCTTGAACCAGATCGCCATATCCAAGTATCGGTGCAAACTGATCATTTCCAAACCGCACCGTACCCAGAAACTTCTCCACGAAGTTAATGAGAAGCTTGAGATTGCCCGTCATGTGCTTTGTGCACCCGGAGTCCATTATGAATAGGATGATTTCGACGAGCTACAGAAGAATTAGAAGACAATGTAGCATTTGGCAAATGGGAGCCCTTGAGGGAAACGGGTTCCAAAATAGTAGTGGTCCTAGATGCAAAGTCTACAGGCAAGCTGATATTCCTAGACCCAATCACTAAAGTGGTTAACTTAGGTACCCATTTGTACCCGGGTGGTGTAAATCTCGAATACCCCCGTGTACATGTCCTAATCATGTTCTCATATAGATTCTTTAATCTGTTTTGTTTACTCATAGTTGTGGAGTCTAACGCACTTAGTTTCTTAAGTGGTTGATCAGTGGACTGGTTCAAAGTTCTTGTGGGTTCTCTAGTACTAGTGGGCACAAGAATAGGCTTCCTAGTTCTAGCATTCACGCCATTATGATTAAGAGAACAAGCATCATGATTGAAAGTACGAACACATTTTCCACATTCAACGCAAACAAATTCAACATTTGAGGTCTTAGCATTTAAACTGTCATTACATGCAGCTACAAACGTTTTATTCTTAGAAAACTTAAAATTCCTACGGTGGTCTTCTACTTCCAACTTCTTTCCTGGACTATTTTTAGGCATGACCTTATCTTGCATTCTAGTGCTCTTAAGCTGTGGTCCGCTAACGCTAGTAGTGGGGATTACTCCTGTAGAAGAAGACACACGTTGATTAGTTTTCTTAATATTATGAGGTAACTGCGATGTTCCAGTTTGAGTGGGCTTAGTGTTCATCTTATACATTCCTGGTGCTATCACATTTGTGCTCTTATCATTTCCTATCTTAGGCAAAGTCTGTGGGGATTGTCCCAAAACAGAGGATTTAGGGCATTTAACTGCATTCGGTTAACAAACGGCGGATGGTTTACCCAATACAGACTTTCCTTTCATTTTCTCAATGAGTTTTTGTAACTCACTGATGGCTATGTCCCTTTCTTGTAGCTGAGCTTTCAAATCATTTATTTCGAAACCTTTTTCATTTAATTGTCGAAACGAAGAAGCTGCCATTTCTTGACATTTTTATGATTACAAGATTTATCACCTTTTTGTAAAGCAAGTTCAAGAGAAATGGAGTGTTTCTCAAGTTAGGAAAAACTTTCGAAAGTTTGTTATAGGACTGAATTTGTTTCGAAAGCTCTACTTCAAGATAGCGACATTTCTCGTCTGATTCTGACTCTATACATGCTACATGACAATATTGATCAAGATCGGTATACACACCAACTATAGCATTCATATGGTCAGCATAAAAGTATTCCTTAGAAAGTCGATCAATTTCGTTAGAAAGTTGGTGATCTTGTGTCTTTAATTTAATTTGAAGAAAATCAACTTCATCTTCAAGAGATTTGACATAGCTTAAATCAGTTAACATTTCCTCAGTGAGAGCATTATAAACATTTCCACATTTTTTGAAAGATCATCAATCGTTGGAACAATGCATTGTTGAATGACGACTTCTACTTGTGGGTTAGGTTTAATATTCCAAATGGTATCTCAAGAAACTTTTTCATAATCGGCGACACCTTTGTACAAATTTAAAACCCCTTTTTTATAAACTCAAATTGCTGAACACTTTTACTTTTCTCATCCCATTTTCTTTTTTCTTCTGAAATTTGTTTTTCTAACAAAATTGATTGCTTTTTGAAACTCCTTTTTAAAGAAACTTTCTTTTGGGGTTCATCACTTGGTGGTGGAACTCTATTATACATCTTTTGTTCTTTGGAAAGTTCTTTTTGAGTAACAAACTTAATACAATGATCAGAATCAGAAAGGTTTATTAGGTCACTTAAGTTCGATCGACTTTCTTCTTGTTGACGAATGATTTCGTCGCAGTCAGGGGAAAGCATAAGAGCAAGATTATCAACATAGCAACAGATATCATAAAGAGCAGGCTTGGTGCTTTGAACTTTCTTGAGATATTCAGGCTTGACAAAACTCGTTTTCATATTTCTATTGAGCATATTCATAGTTTGAATAGACTGACCCGTTTTGTAAACAATGTTTTTTAGCGTGTCGACTCTCTTTTCCATAGCAAGAATTTTTTCAATATCCTTTTCTTCATGAGTTTTATAAAGCTCAGTTTGTTCTTTGTTAACCGACTCTAATTCAGTAATTTGGAGTTTATGTAGCAGCAGTTGTTCTTCAAGGTCCAATATCTTTTGTTTTGACATATGAATTTCGTGTGTTACTTTAAAACAATATTGTTCATTGAGCACCTTACGTTCATATACCAAACCATTAGCTATCACAACCTGTCGATCAGCTTCTTTTACATAATCACACTCTTTAAGCCTGTCTATCTCATCGGCTAAGGATGTGTTTGCTTGCTTTAGACGTTTATTAGCCTCTTTGTTTTCATTAATTTCATGTTTTAAAGAATCAATAATAGACGCAAGCAAATCACGGTCCTCTTCCGAGTCAGTATCCTGAGTAGCATTTCCGTCATCATTACACATATATTGTGAATACGTAGAGATATTGCTATCCTCCGTGTCCATTATATATGTGTCATTGATGCTTTCGGGTTGCTCAGGATGTCGTCGTTCATTAGCAAACACATTATAGTTATCATTTGATTGTACCTTTTCAGTTGGCTCAGTGTCGAAGATTGGTCCAGAATTTTCAGCAGTATCTGGAATCACTTCTTGAATCTTTGCCATGTACACATAATGTGCCTCTAACTCTTGATCATCGGCTTCATCATCAGTGTCATCACGCCAGTAAACTTCATCTGCTGTGAGTGGAATCCCTGCTTCCTCTTTCTTACACAGCAGCATCTTTTCCTTGTGATATCCCGAATCCTTAACCCTTTTTGGCTTCTTGCATTCCCTATCCATGTGCCCAAATCCCTTGCAGTTGAAGCATAGAATCCCAGTCTTCTGCACAACCGGATTGCCTACAGTCTCTCTAGCCCCAACTTGATTCAGCATCCTCTGATTATCATACCTAGCATCACGATCATACCTAGGTGCATGATCAACTTCCTTATATCTAGAATTGGATGATGATCTGAGCTTGTTGTTGGTAGGTTTGTAGATCTTCTTATAAGTTGTGGTGATTAAAGACATGAGTTCCTCAATCTTCTTGTCCCTTGAAGTTTGTTCATCATCACTGTCTCCATCTGACTCGGTGTCATACTTTAGAGGTGGAGTGGGGACAATTGCTTTTGCTTTGTGTTTAGCAATAGCTAGAGGTTTGGTGGATGAGCTTGATGACTTTGAGGAATGAGTAGGTGGTTGTTGATGGGGAACGGGTTTTGTTGAAGTAGCAGCCACAAAAGCAATAGAATTAGCATACTGTTTTGCCTTTTCAGCCCTTAGTTCATTCACTTCATTCTGATGTTGTTTTAAGATATCATAAAGTTTTTGATAGGAGATGGTCTTGATATCTTCCCTTTGTTTAACCAAAGTCACAAACCTTTGCCATTCCGGTTTGAGTTGAAGTAGTAACTGAACATTGGCATGATGGTTGGAAATGGTGCACTGATTTCTGACAAGCTCATTCATCATTTTGTAGAATCTCGAGTAATATGAGTCAATGGATTCACCATCTTCAGATGTGAATTTTCCAAACTCCCAAAGTAGATTAGTCTCGAGATCTTGAACATTGATCGACTCACCTTGCTTCAATCGATGAATTGCATTCCACATTTCCATAGCATTAGGACATGCATCAACTGTGGAATAGATATCGTTATCAATTCCAGTGAGTATGAAGTTTACAGCATCAGCTTCAGCTTGGAGAAGTTTCTTTTTCTCAGCAGAACATGTGTCAAAATCCTCCATAGCTCGTATAGTTGATGAAGTACCATCCTCTGCCTGTGTGGTAATTGGTCTGAATTCAAAAACTGGAGGTGGATTCTCAAGGCAGTGACGAAGAGCAGTTCGGTTTTCTTTTCCGTCGAGAAATCTGAGAAAACGAGATCTCCATTGAACGTAGCAACCGGCAGTGAGCACAGGTGGATTGCCATTGCCACCTTGTTCCAAACGAATTTGATTAGCAGTTGCAATGTTGATGTTGTTGTTAGACATGGTGAATACTTGTGAATGAATTGCAGATCTTAGTGGATTTGTTGTGATGAGGTGTGGTTAAAATTTCGAAAATTCAAAAAAAAATTCTCAGTCCGACAATAAATTCCTCAGTCCGACAAAACGGTAAGCCGAAAAATTTTGAATCGCCAAATTTTGAAATTGAGTTAGAAATAGCCAAAAGCTAGTAGGGAAAAAATTTGAATTTACTCTAACTAAAAAGTTTTTTATTTTTTTTTTTAATCTTCGTGTAAACTATGTTCTGAGACTAGTCTAGATAGTGGCGAAGTCTAATAAGTACTGAAACAAAATTTAGATATCCATCGCAATACCCATCGCACTCTCAGATCGTACTCCTAGATCGTAGTCCTTGATCGTATTCTTAGATCGTACTCTTAGATCGCAACCCTGATCGTACTATATGATCGTGACGAGTGATTGTATCCAGTGATCGTAGTGAGTGATCGTAGCCAGTGATCGTATTGAGTGATCGTAGTGAGTGATCATAGTGAGTGATCGTAATGAGTGATCGTACTGGCTGATCGTACTGAGTGATCGTACTGAGTGATCGTAGTGAGTGATCGTAGTGAGTGATCGTACTCTGGATCGTAGTGAGTGATCGCACTCTGGATCGCAGTGAGTGATCGCACTCTAGATCGTAACCAGTGATCGTGATATTGGATCGCATGTAGAAACCCCAGGTTTATGCAATCGCAATACACAGATCGTACCAAGGAATCAAAAATACCCCTTTTCTCGGATAGTACTAGAACACAACAAATTCGTGATTTTTAGCCTAAAAATGAATCAAGCACCCAAAAATTTTGTGTTTTTAACCAAGATAACAATACCAAATCACTACCAATAGTAAGTAGATGATTTTTATCAAGAATGAACCATAAAAACACCCAAAAAAATTTTGGTACGAGACTTTTAGAGCAAGATAGGCACGAAAAATCAAGAACACAACACACGAATCTTCAATCACCTATCCACTATAGGCTCTTGATACCAAATGTTATTCCCATAATCCATAACACAAGATTTAGAAGAGATATTTAGAGTGAGAAAGAGAAGAAAAGTAGAGAGAGAAACAAGAGAGATTTTGGAAGGTTTATGTTTACTAGAGAGAGAAAGTAAAATGAACCAACACCCTCTTCCACACATGGAAGAGGGTATATATACCCACGAACCAATGGGCTTTCCATGGGCCGTGGGTTTGTGACTTGGGCCGGGCTTGGCTTACACTTGGGCTTACGCTCCTTACTTAGACAATATTAGCTTAAAGTCCAAGCCCGGTTAACCCGACTAACCTACTACAATACAAGACCTTTAACGACTAAGATGACCTATTACATTCTTGTTCGACTATATAAAATATAGGGCTAACAGATTTGATCAAAGCAGAGAAGCTTGCCTTCTTGTTATCCAAAAGCAAAAGTCGATCGAATCGGTCGGGCCCCTGCCATGGAACGTCGAATGAAATAGGTGGCCAGGTTCTTTTTCTATGACCCTTTTGATATGCTAGGCCCGGCCCCAGGACCCCTATCCCTTATGTTTAGGAGCGGGATCCGCTCAAGAACGGCGGTGGTACGGGAGGCACGGACTCCGCGAACGTCCCTAGCCCCCTTTACTAATAAGGAAAAGAAAGCCTAAACCAGAACCACATTCCTTTTGCGTGCGGATGTACCTAAGTGTCTGACTCTATTGGTCATAGTTTCCTGCTGTTGCGGTTGGTGCTCGTTTGCGCACACGTGAACCAACCCAACAAACAAGGAAAGAATTCCTCTCGGGGCATCTGAGAATGATTCGAGCCGTATGAAGGGAAACTCTCACGTACAGTTTCTTTTTTTGGGGGAGAAGGAGCCCGACAGGGTCCCCCTACTGACTTGGCCCGGGCCTAAGTGAAAGTGAAGTGGTGGGCCTACCCATCCTAACCAGGGGTATGCTGGGATTCGCGAAGAGCAGCACCTTACGATGTTCATGACCAATCGGATCCTGACGTACCAGTAGGTACCAGAGGAGATCGCTATGATCGTTACTGAATTCGTATCAAAGAGATGCGACAAAGTGTTCGGATCATTGTGCAATGTCCTAATCAAATGCCTAGTGGAATGATCAAAGCCGATGATCGTAAGTTATGTCCTCCATCACGATCTCGAATGAAACTATCCATAGAATCGTGCGTCCTGTGAAACATAGGTCATCGTCGTTCTTAACCGAGACTCAGGCTAAGCTCCGTATTGGAACCTTGTGGGGTTAGGAGTAAAGCATCCTGAGGTTGCCGCATATCGTTGAGCGTGGAGAAACATTGGGAACCCCAATTTCTTTCTTCAGAGCCGTTTCTTTTCGCGTCCCCCCGCCTCGGCATAGCGCTTTGCTTCTGGTTCTTCGGAAGAATCAAGTGACTTCTCCCTTCTTCATTGATCTGGGGGGAAAAGGAACCGTCTACCAGTTGGGAAGCTAGACATCAAGTAAGTGGCTTGATGAGAATAACTAAGCTGACATGCCGATGTTGGCTGCTGGCACAACAGGGTGGTCCCTTACCGCACCGCAGGCGGACGCGCGGTAGCGTTCGTGGTGTTGCTTCAGGATTCCAATGTACTGCGTCCAAGATTAGAATTAGCTTGTCGGCGGACCACTGCCGTCCCATTCTTGAGTGAGCTGGAGCGCAGCCATCTTATTCACTGAACTAGCTAGAAGCTATCGCTTCGGGTCGAAGCACTAAAAGAAAAGGGCCGGGAAAGGCGGCAGCATAGGAACCACGGGACCCCTACTAGTAAAGGGAAAACGGAAGTGCGCTACTGCGCACCAGCTGAAAAAGCCCTTTCCCTTTTTAATAAAAAGAAGGTAAGCTTCATAGCTCTAATCTAGTAAAGGGGCTTTGATGAATGCCCTTTGTATAGGTTGGGTTGCTGGATACGGGATCCTCGTAGTAGGCTGGACCAACATCCAACCGAGAGAGGGCAGTCTTTAGAAGCAACAGGTTGGGAAACCAAGAGAACGCTTGGACTTTTCTTATCTTCTTCCCTCCCTAGGAGTAGGGGAGTAGCACAAAAAGAGGGATTAGCATTTAGGACCATAAACCACTAACTCCTTCCTTATTGGGGCTCCGTGCACTGGGAAAAGGCTCTAGCGACGGGAGGCCGCTAGTTTACAAAGCTCTAATAAGGTATCGAGACAGTCAGGTGCGAAGTAATTAGTCTTATTTGTAAAGTAGCTCTATTCCTATTTAGGGAGTGAAGGCTCAAAATGGCTTGATGAACCGTTCCGTTCGCCCACGTACCGGTCCCATTCACTTGCTTATCGTAGAGGCTGTAAGTACACAGTGCCCCACAACTATGAATAGTATAGTGGGGTTGAAAGACAAGAGTTCCTGCCCCTTCTTTCTCAAGTAGGTTACTTTTCCCGGAAGACAGTCCGAGATAACCGTAACCGTGTATATATATAAATATATCTTCGGTGCGATCTGTCCGCTTCAATCGCTCTTTCACCTCCCAAAGAGCAAAGTTGGCTTGATGAGCGCAGATGAGGAAGCGGGAGTAAGAAAACCAAGAATCTCTTTCTTGTCCTTCTACTTAAAGGGCAAAGAGAAGCGCTTTTGCTACTGAGAAAGCGAAAGGTCAGCGCGAAGGTTCAAGACTTAGCCGAAGGTTAGCGAAGCTAGATTCTCATAGCGAGGCGTTTCGAGTTAGCGAAGCGCTGTAGTAGGGCCGAAGCCTTACTAAGAAGGGATATAATATTGAGCCAAGGACGCTCCGCCTTATCTATAGAAGCAGTCAACTGACTTCTGAACGAATTCGCTCCTTGGTTAGGTAATGGCTTAATCTATAAATAGAAAGCCTTATGATGGGAAACTACCATGTTAGGTTTGGAGAGAGATAGGACCGATTATATAATAAGGGGAGCAGATGCAAGCTTTTTGTTTCAATAGACGTGGTACAATAGGGATTTTGGTTTGGGTCTACGCACCTTGGTTCTAGCAGCACCATCTCCATACCTTCCTTCCGTATCCGAGGTGGGCTCTTTCATCAGCCTCTCTTGGAGTTGCCCGAGTGAAATGGAACGCTCTTCATTCGTAGGCAGTTACGGGGACTTTGCTTTTAGCTTTTAGCCTTCCTAGCTAGCCGACAAAGGTCGAAGTTTCTTACTTCTTTATTGAAAGCGAAAGAGAAAACTGACTTACTCAACTTTTTGATTGAAAGGGTATAACTAACTGGCTGGCACCTTACGGAGTAGTATACTTATTTTGTTTAGTAGTAGGAGGCTTCACATACTCTTACTACTCGAGAGATAGGGTAGCACCCCCCATCCCCCGAAGTGACGAAGATGAAAAGTGCTTTTGCTAACTCTTTCTCGTCTTCAAAAAAGTATCAAAATGCAGTTATATAAGCTATCACTTTTTCAATTCATGATCTGCTCTACGAAGGGAAAAGTGAGAGTATCAAAATGCAGTTATATGAGCATCGACTTGATAATTTGCCTAGTGAGAAAACCAGGAAAATACCTAACAGGCATACAAACTCACTCTCCCGGCTACCCAATAGGTTAGCGAAAGGTGGTTCAAGCTATTTATATGAGAGCAGAACAAGGAGAGCAATCAACGCTATGGAAAATTCCCGCCTTAGGGACCCCTACTGTGACAACAGCTACTACGCATCCCACATCAGATAATGTTATCGACGAAACAACCCTTTATTCGATCCAACATATCACCATGACCTGGCACAGAACCAATCTTCACTTTTCAACATCCGCGTTCTAACAGCAGTTACACAGCCCCTGAATATCTTAGATAGTTGTAAGTGAAATAAGGCTACTAAGTAGTAACTAGGAATGCGGCTAGCTCAGGTAGTATACTTACTTACTCGTTATAAGGGGGAGGCTAAAGCAGGGTAGCGAAACTAGGAACGGAGTTGGCTTGTTAGAGATCGGTTGTTGAGTGAAAGTAAAGTAAGCGAGCTAGTCATACGAGCCAGGGAGCTAGTCATGTTGGAAATACGTTTTACGTATTAAGAAGGATCGGTCACTCCATTAATAGTCCATGTAATAGCTCGTAGTTTAGTTAACTTTCTTTAATTATTAAACAAGAACAAGCCTAGCCTACAACATGTGTAGGTTGGCCCAAAATGTAAGCCCAAGCCCATGATGAGGGCTTGGGTATATAAACTCTCTCCTTTGATGGAGAGGGTGGTGTGGTTAATCATTTTTCACATAGTTCACTCTTGTTTCTCTCTCTAGAATTGTGTTTAATCCACCATCTCTCTATATCTTTCTCTCTCTAAAACATAAGCAAGATTTACACTTCTACAAATGGTATCAAGAGCCATGGGATGAGTGTATAGTTTTTGTGTTTGTGTTTAAAGAAATTCGTGTGTTTTTAACCCCTAATCCCACGTCCAAAATTTTTTTTGGTGTTTTTTGTGGTTTGATCTTCACCAATATCATCTACATACACGTATTAGTGATTTGTTGGATCGCTCAAAAACGCAAAATTTTTGAGTGTTTGGATTCACTTTTGGCTTCAAGATTCGTCATTTTCAAGTACAAAACAATCTCCTTGTTTTTCTCAAAATCTCGCAATAACTGATATAATTTCGCAATTATCTGTTAATTGCGAAATCTTGCAAGTCTGCCTATTGTGAAATCTTTGCAATAATTGCGGAATTGAATGCAATATGTATTGCGGAATTGAGTACAAAAAGCATTGCGGATTTGATTAATTGCGGATTTGTTGTATTGTGGAATTGAGTGCAAGAAGGATTGGGGATTTGTGACTAATTGCGGAATTGTACTGAATTGCGAAATCTTGGGTATTGCGAAATCATTAAAAACTTGCGAAATCTTGGGTATTGCGAAATCATTCAAAAGTTGCGAAATCTTGGGTATTGCGAAATCATTCAGAAGTTGTGAAATCTTGGGTATTGCGAAATCAGTCACAAGTTGCGAATTTGAATCATTGTGAAATCTCAGCATTGCGAAATCTTTGGAATTTTCAAGATTTTTTCAAGATTTTCAAAAAAACGTGACTTAGAAAATTTCGTACAAACTTGTGGATTCGAGTGTAATTTTGCAGTGGAATTTTTGGTTTCTCACGAAGACAATTTTAAGGGTTTAACATAGTTTCTCGACTTCAACACACGACAACAAGCACATTTACTTTCTCTCATTGTTCGATCATTGTTTGTAAATCTTAACTTATCGAAATGGGGTACACATCTCTTACGGATAAGTCCATCCTCTCGGGTACGGATAATCGTCCACCAATGTTGAAGAAGTCTATGTACGAGGATTGGACTTCCCGAATGGAACTTTATATGTTGAACAAAGAGAATGGACATCTCATTTGGGCATCGGTGCTCAATGGACCATTAGATTATGGTACAGTGACGGAAGGTACGACCACTCGTCCTCGCACAACGGGTGAATTGACTGGAGATATGAAGATTCAAGATAAATGTGATAAGTATGCTACAAACATCATTCTCCAAGCCCTTCCTCCAGATGTCTACAAACTCGTCAGCAAACATAAAGTTGCCAAAGAGTTATGGGATAGAATTCGGGTTCTCATGCAAGGCACCTCGTTAACTAAACAAGAACGAGAGTGTAAGCTTTATGATGCGTTTGATAAGTTTGCCTATGTGCCAGGGGAGACTCTCAATGACTACTATCTGAGATTTACCCTATTGTTGAATGAGCTAAATATCTATGGCATGGCAATTCCTACCTTTCAATTGAACACCAAGTATTTGAACACTCTTCCTCCAGAATGGAAAAAATACGTGACGGATGTTAAATTGGCTAAGGACTTGCATAACACCAATGTGGATCAACTTCAAGCTTTTCTTAAACAACACGAATGCCATGTGATCGAGGCTCGGTTGTCTACACCTCAAGTTCATGATCCACTTGCCATGTATGCTTCTCAACAAAACATGGCTTATACTTATCAGCAACCATCTTACTTGCAGCAGCCACCACCACACAACCATCAGCAACCACAGCAACCATCTTTTCAACCACTAATGATGCCACAGCAAGCATATCAACAAAGTGTTCATCAACAATCTTTTCCATAGCAACCACCATATCAGACATCACCATCACAATCCAACACTTCTCCAATGGGATATACTCCTCAGCAAGGATATTTTCCAATAGAAGCGCAACCAGCACAAGCTTTCTACTCTAATGAACTTCCACCAATCGAAGCACCGGTCTTTACTCCAAATGATACGCCAGCTGATGTTCTAAACCATCTCACAGCCTACTTGTCAAAACTTGTTGCAACTAGAGGATTTCCACCAACAAACAATAAGCTCCGCACCTCATCAAATCCTCGACAACAAGCCACTGTTCAAGATGGTCAAGTGACGGTGCAACCTATTCAGGGAAGGCAAAATTCATATGGACCTCCTACAAGGACTGGGAACAATCAAGATGTGAATTCTCAAGCTAGTGGAAATGGGAGTCCTATTGGTCCTAAGAAGGTTGTGACTTGCTACAATTGCCGAGGACAAGGTCATATGGCTAGGGAATGCACTCAGCCGAAAAGGAGAAGGGATGATGCATGGTTTCGTGAGAAGATGTATTTGGTTGATGCTTAGTCTAAGGGGAAGATTTTGGATTCAGATGAGTTAGCATTTCTAGCAGACCCAGGGGCAGCAGATACTGAAGGCATTGCAGTCATTTCTACTTCTAATGCAGCTTATCAAGCAGATGATCTTGACGCATATGATTCAGATTGTGATGACATTCACTCTGCCCAAGCTGCTCTCGTTGCTAATCTCTCTCACTACGGTTCTGATGTCATCAATGAGGTACCAACCACATCTAATAATATTGATGATAACCAACATCAGGTTGGGCATGAAAATGACAACCTCGAACAGCATTCGAGAACTAGTAATTCAAATGATGTGGTACCCAAACCTACACATTTGAGTGAACCTCAACCAAATGCTACGACGGGTATGGAATCTTATGCTCAACATAATTTGGTCATGGTGCCTAAACATATTATTGATCAAATGCATATGGCCCTCAGACAATCCGTAGATACCAATTCCACCCTAACTGCTGAGCTTGCGTTGCATAAAGAAAAGGTCAAAACTTTTGAAATGGTCCCTCAAGAAGAGAAAATAACATGTTCTAAATTTGACCAATTTCGTTTTGAAAAGATTGAACACTTGAAAGAAATTGAATCATTAAAAGCTAATCTTTCTAATGAATTAAAAGAAAAGGAGTCGGTTGTCAATGATTTTCATAAACTTAAAATGGATTTCGAAACTCTCGAGTCTAAAAAGGTTGAATCAGAAACTAATGCTACCAAACTTCTTAAATTCAAGGAACAACCGCTTTTAAAACAATACGCTTCCACAGAAAAGGTTCATCTTTTAACTAAATCATTTAAAGAACTCGAACTTAAGCGTCTTCAAGATTTACCACCTAATCCCGGTTATGCAAAACAAGCTCAGGAATATATTCTCGGTCTTTATGATATGACCATAATTGGAAAATCGAAAGAAGCACCTTTTGTTCGTAGTACTGAGGAGACACAATCACTTGGGGATGAAACTCATTCTAAAATGCTTTCAAAATTCCATACAGTTGATTATGATCAACATAACAAAGATCAATTTTCGAAAAAGACACGCTTTCGCTTACAAAAGGAATTAGCAAAATTAACAGTTCTTGTGCCCCAAAGTTTGTCAAATGAAAACCTTCCTAGTACGTCTCCTACACTCGTCAAAAAGGATTTAACGAAGTTAATTCCACCGGTAAGTAAGGCGTCCGTTAACTTAAATACGGTTCACCAACACTTAGCCGATTTTGACAAGGTCATTTTGGAACGTACGACGGCCACGGCCATAACGGAAGGTGAATGGAACTTTGAGCACACTAGAGCTGCGTTTTGAGATGAAATTGTTCCGTTTGTAAACAATGTTAAAGCTTGTCTTCGTAATATTGATCAAGATTTGTTTTTGGAAATAGAAGAAGTTAGACGTGTTTTCAATGAAATGGAAGATGCTTATGAAAACAGTTTAATTGAAATAGAACGGGTTTCACACCATAATGATCTGCTTCTGAATCAAGTGATGTCTCATGATATAGTTTATGTCTGTGTGAATACAAGTGTCGATAATGATTCTATTGTGCATAATGTTGAATCTGTGGATACTGTGGTAGATAGTACTTGTCACGAATCTGACGCTGAATTTTTAAAGCTTCAAGATTCATATTCATCGCTTTCAAAACGTTTTGATGAGATTCAAACACATTGTATTTCGCTTGAATGCAAGCAACAATTTATTCAAGAAATCTTTGAAACCTCATTCGAAGGTGTTAATATCGATGATGCAAATTTTGAAAATAATTTTCGATTGAATTTACAATCAAAACAGCGTCAGCCAAGTGACAAAGTTGCTAACTCTTTGCCGATAGAAATAGAGAAATCTAAGGAGCTTAACTGTGTGAACGTACTTGAGGCCGCTGAGAATTTTAGACTTGATCTAGATAATCGAGTTTCCAAGATTTTGTCCAAAGTTGATAACTTAAAACAGAAAAATACACGACTCTTCGATTCAGTACAGCCCGCATGTGTTGATACCACTGCATAGAATCAATCATTGATTGAACAATTGAATCGAAAGTCGATGGAAATATCTGATTTGAGGGAACAAATTTGTGATAAGAATCTGGTCTTGGCTGAGTTAAAGGAAACACTTCGTACTTTAAAAGGTAAGAATGTTGTGGATAACGCAGCCACTGTCTCAGCATCGTCCTCTAGTGCAATCAAAAGGAACCTTATAGCCGTCACACCACTTAACAAGGGCCCTAGGACTAAACCATCTCAAACTTTGGTCACTAAAGATAAGGCGGAATCAAAACCAGCTTCTAATATTCCCGTGTTGCCTTCTACAGGAGTAAGCACCACTACTAAGGCTCAAAGATCTAAGCTTAAACGAAACAAGAAGAATGATAGGATCTTGCCCCCATCTAGTAGTCAAGTGAAGAAGAAAGTAGAAGCTCATCCTAGGAATGTTATTTCTGTTTCGAATAAAAAGAATCATGTAGCTAAACCTAAAGGCTCTGTGGTTGTGCAGCGTTCTCAGCCTACTGTGAATTCTAATTTAAAATGTTGGAATTGCAATGAATGTATGTTTTCTAGTCGTCATGATTCTTGCCTTATTGACCATGTGAATGAGATGCATGCCCGGAAAAATGGACTAGAATGGAAACCGACTGGGAAAGTGTTAACCCAAGTTGGTTGGATGTGGCGCCCCACTGGTAGAACTTTCACTATAGTGGGAAATACGTGCCCTTTAACTAGGATCACTCCCACTAAAGCAAAGAAAGAGTGCCCTTTAACTAGGAGTACCAAGGCTACCAAAACACAAGCGTGTCCTTTAACTAGGAACACTGACACTACTGTAGGAACCAAGTGCCCTTTAAATAGGTTTACTCCCACTGTAGTGCCCGCGAATAATCCAAAACCTAAGAAACTTGGAACAGTAAAACCTGTTAGTGTTAAAACTCACATTAGAAAACGTAGGAAATCTAAGGGTCTCAAAAATGTTAGCAATTCTGATAATTCTATATCTATATCTGCTAACACTCATGAACCAATAGTTTCCAATGCATTGTCTACTATTGTTATTGAAAATAGGTGGTCCAAATTGTTCTCTGGTATTTGGACTCTGGTTGCTCCAAGCATATGACCGGAGATCGCTCTCAGCTCAGAAATTTCGTCAGCAAGTTTCTTGGTACGGTTAGATTTGGAAATGATCATATTGCAAAGATAATGGGTTATGGTGAATATCATATTGGGAATGTTATAATTTCAAGAGTGTATTACGTGGAAGGTCTCGGTCACAACTTATTTTCTGTGGGACAATTTTATGATGCAAACCTAGAAGTTGCTTTTCGAGAGCATACCTGCTTCATTCGTAATTTGGAAGGGGTTGATTTATTATAAGGTACTCGAGGGAATAATTTGTATACTTTGTCTCTACAAGACATGATGGCCGCCTCTCCCGTATGTCTTCTCTCCAAAGCATCGAAGACTAAGTCATGGTTATGGCATCGACGGTTATCTCATCTTAACTTTGACGCTATTAATCACTTGGCGAAAAACGAACTTGTTCGTGGTCTTCCTAAACTATCATTTCACAAGGATCATTTGTGTTCCGCGTGTACAATGGGGAAAAGCACTAAGAAGTCATACAAACCCAAGACTGAAGACACCAACCAAGAGAAACTTTATCTGTTGCATATGGATCTTTGTGGGCCAATGCGTGTTGAAAGTCTTAGTGGTAAAAAGTACATCCTCGTCATTGTCGATGATTACTCTCGGTTTACATGGGTGAAATTTCTTAAAGCAAAAAATGAGGCATCTAAATTCATCATTGGATTTCTCAAGATGATTCAAGTGCGTCTCAACACTACTGTCCGACGCATTCGTACAGATAATGGAACCGAATTTGTGAATCAAATATTGCGTGATTATTATGAAGAAGTTGGTATATCTCATGAAACATCCGTTGCACGCACTCCACAACAAAACGGTGTCGTTGAAAGGCGAAATCGCGCACTTATGGAAGCTGCTCGAACGATGTTAATTTACGTAAAGGCTCCATTGTTTTTATGGGCATAAGCAGTATCTACAGCAGTGTACACCCAAAACCGGTCACTAATTCGTAAACGCCATGGTAAAACACCTTATGAGCTTCTCCATGGAAAAGTACCAGATTTATCATATCTTCATGTATTTGGTTCTCTTTGCTATCCAAATAATGATGGTGACAATTTGGGAAAACTTCAACCAAAGGCTGATATTGGTATTTTCATTGGTTACGCACCCGCAAAGAAGGCATACCGAATCTACAACCGTAACTTCGCAAGATCCTTGAAACTATGAATGTTGATTTTGATGAGCTGACAGCAATGGCTTCTGAGCATAGCATCTCTGAACCCGCACTTCATGAAATGGGACCCAGTAACATTAGTTCTGGTCTTGTCCCAAACAATCCTACTTCATCATCATTTACACCACCTACTAGGACTGAATGGGATACGTTGTTTCAACCGTTCTTTGATGAATTCTTTACTCCTCCAAGTATCGTTGCTCCAGAACCTGAAGTAATAGCTCCGGTAACCGAAGTTGTCGCTCCAGCAACCGTTGCACAATCAGATACGTCTGCACCTACAATTGGTCTAGATATACCCTCAACAAGTAACTCTCAAACAACACCTGTTTCAACTACCCATGTCATGCCTATTGATGATGAAGAGGATGATGATGATCACGATTTGGAATTCGCTCAAATGCGTGAACTTCCATTCTTTGGTGTACCAATTCCCGATCCTAATCAAGCCGGGTCGTCCACCTCAGAGGAAGCTCCAACTACAGTTTACTCCAATCCACGGATTCGTGAACATGACAGCAAGTGGACAAAGGATCATCCTATAGATTCTATAATTGGTGACCCTAATCGTCTGGTATCCACACGAAGTCAGTTACAAGAAAGTGCAATGTTTTGTCACTTTGACGCTTTTCTCACTGAAGTTGAACCTAAGACATGGCAAGAAGCTTTTGCTCAATCATGTTGGATAGAAGCTATGCAAGAAGAACTTAATGAGTTTATACGTCTTGAAGTATGGGAACTTGTCCCATGCCCGGATCAAGTGCAGTTACTCACTTTGAAATGGGTTTACAAGGTGAAACTCGATGAGTTAGGCGGAATATTAAAGAACAAAGCTCGTCTAGTAGCTCGTGGATACAAGCAATTATTGGGCGTCGACTTTATGGAATCCTTTGCACCTGTAGCCCGTTTGGAAGCTATTAGAATATTCCTCGCTTATGCAGCCCATATGAATATGATCGTCTATCAGATGGATGTGAAGACGGCATTTCTTAATGGTGAACTCAAGGAAGAGGTCTATGTTCAACAGCCAGATGGTTTTGTGAATCCTAATTATCCTAATCATGTGTATAAGCTTAAGAAGGCTCTCTATGGGTTGAAGCAAGCTCCTCGCGCATGGTACGATCTATTGTCACAATTCCTCATTACACAAGGCTTCGCAAAAGGCAAGGTGGATCCCACGCTGTTCATTCAGAAACGAGGTAAAGATATGATTATGGTACAAATATATGTTGATGTTATTATATTTGCAGCCTCGACCCAAACTTTATCCGACGAATTTGGGAAACTCATGTCTTCCAAGTTTAAGATGTCAATGATGGGCAAGGTATCATTTTTCTTAGGTCTTCAGATATCTCAGAGTCCCAGAGGCATCTTTATCAATCAATCCAAGTATGCCCTTGAATCGCTTAAGAAGTATAAGATGGAATCTTGCGACCCCGTGGATACTCCAATGGTGGAACGAACTAAGCTTGATGCAGATCCACATGGAGTTGCCGTAGATCCGACTCTTTATCGTGGAATGATCGGTACTCTTCTGTATATCACAGCCAGTCGACCTGATCTTCAGTTTGCTATATGTATGTGTGCCAGGTATCAAACTAGGCCTACTGAGTTACACTTAGCTACTGTTAAAAGGATCTTTCGATATCTTAAAGGAACCATTAATCGGGGACTTTGGTATTCGAAGGACTCTTCTATTACACTAATGGCATATGCAGATGCGGATCACGCGGGTTGTCAAGATACAAGGCGTAGCACGAGTGGAACTTTGCAACTACTAGGAGATCGACTAATCAGTTGGGCATCGAAAAGGCAGAAAAGCGCTGCAATTTCAAGTACGGAAGCTGAATACATAGCTATGTCTGGTTGCTGTGCTCAAATTCTTTGGATGAGATCGCAATTAACCGACTATGGTATAGGTTTCAACAAAATTCCGATGTACTATGACAACAAGAGTGCAATTGCCTTATGCTGCAACAATGTTCAATTCTCCCGGTCGAAGCATATTGACATTCGCTACCATTTCATCAAGGATCAAGTGGAAAATGGAGTAATAGAGCTTTACTTTGTCCGCTCTGAGTATCAATTGGCGGATATTTTCACGAAGGCTTTAGATCGCGCTCGAATTGAATTTTTGGACGACAAGCTAGGAATGAGAACCTTCTCGCCTGAGACTCTAAAGGAACTGGCAGATGAAGCGAAAGAATAGTGGTGGTAAAACTATTCTCCGTATCCTTGGTGATCATCTGTATATATTGTTTATATTTTTATTCACAAAAGCAAAATACAAAAATATAAAACCATATAAAAATCATAAAAATTGAAAAATTCATAAAAATCCAAAAATATTTTTTACTTTATTTTTCAAAGGCATGTCTTTTGGTACGATAATATTTACGGCCTTAGAAATGTTGATTAATATCGACACGGCGCCATAAATAGAGTTCGTACAAAAGTTGTAAATATTTCATAAAACATGTCCAAATGGCTTGTAGTTATTTCAGACTGCAACCCGGTTTTCACATTAAAGTCAAGTATTTCTTATGAAATCTTTGGCTCACAACGGGAATTAATTTTCTCGTGCAATGTTTACTTTAAAACCTTGTAAGGGATCAAGTTTACGTTATAACTTGGTCTAACACAAATATATGTACATTTCAGTGCATTTATTTGTTAAAACAAGAGAAGTCTTGTTTTTATGAAGCTATCATCTCTACAACCATGCTATCTACAATTGGTATCTACATACTCGACGATGCGACTACTCAACCGACGACTACAGCTCTTTCAATAGAACACGGGTCAACAATTGAGGGGGAGCAATTGTCAAGCATTCAGAATCTTCGACAATAATACCAATCGTACATGTGGTGTCAAGAGATGACTTCAGACGTGACGAGGCGACCAACATATGCTGAAAAGAACCATTTGATCTTATCATATGATGTTCTCATCAATCAGGTCCAACCTTGTCAATTCTTTTCTAATATGGTGAATATGTGATCATGTTACAAATCGGTATCATATCTCATACGTTTGATATCATGAAGATAAAATGGACTTGCATTTTTCTTCCTAAAACCTTTGTTAAAACTTCATTAAATCAGTTGATATTAAAAACATCGATTGGGTTAATATTTTTAATATGGGGGAGAAAATGTGATTTAATATGGGATATTATCACAAATGGTTTGACATAATGTGCTGGCTCATCCCGACATGTGTGAAATGTTTTCGAATATCGTGGCATATGTTAAGGGGGAGCAAAATGGATTTGCTATATCAAAATGGATTTTCATGGTGACATATACTTACCCAAAACCCATTTATTGCACGACGATAAAGATTGTGGTGACATAAGGATGGTAGGATAGGTTAAGTCCAATGATTTCTCTAGAACCGGAGGAATCTTCCCAAGGACATTCCATAGCTAGAAATAGTAGTCCTTAGGAAAGGTGGAGAAAGATTGTGAACGTAGCTGAATGCCGACCAAGTACTTAAGTTAGCACTGGAACAATCACAACGAGGTTCTAGTTATGACGTATTGGTAAGCATTGAAGGGGTTGAAGAATGAAAAAGAATTGTAAAGATAAAGGGTGTAAAGAAAGAAGCCCTCCTTACAACTTTAGGCAGAAACCGGGTCAACACATATGCTATTGAGATCATTTTAATGATTCTCGATATTGAAGACAGACATCATGGACCCAGTGATGCAATGCACAACCCATCCCAGCTAACTCAGATATCTCTCAAAAGGTATTTGTTTTAATCACACGGACACAACACATTATCTATTGATTTATTCACTCCGAATAAATTGGTATTGAAAAGGTGGCACTCCTCTCCAGCCTCCGATCACTAAAATCCAAAATGCACGATCGAGTCTAGAGCCATTTGAGATCATCAATTATCTCATTAGGACACACTTTCATAATTCCTTGCTTCTCTACACACTGTGAAAAGTAAGAAAGATCTTAAGAGTCCTACGCAAAATCTTCATGATCTTGCCTGAACATCCGAGTAATACGAAAGTATTTACAATGACGATGGAAATCCTTCTTGAGCGAATATCAAAAAGCTCATGGTAGGTGACTTGTGCGATTCTTTATGAATCAAACTTGTGATAACTGGAAAGCAACAGCTGTTTAATTCTTAACTGAATTTAAACACGTTCCAGGCCTCTACGCAATATCTTAGTGATCTTGCCAGAACACTCAGAGTGATACCTTAGTGTTCACAGTGATGAGTGGAAATCCTTCTAGTGTTAACCTCAAACAGCACTTGGTAGGTAACATGCAAGATTCTATACGAATCAAGCTCGTGACAACTGGAAAGCAACGATGGTGCGGTTCTTAATTGAATTTCACTTGTTCCAGGAACATGAATTGACGGCTTCAAATCATGCGGATATTATTATCCAAATGATTCACTCTTTATGTTCGCAGTCAGCTTTGGACGGTCGAATAAAGAGAACGGGTTTACCCGCGAAATCCTGTCAGGAAATTACTTAATTGAAACTATCCGTCACGGGTACGATATCTAATATCGTCCAGCGGTCTTCACCGACCGGAGGTAAAATGCTACCGATTTAGAATGAAATGTTCAAACCAATTTCATTCGTGTCTACTTATGTTGTGGCATTTTGAAGACGGTGGCGTTGCGGAATCCAAGAAGAAGTCGTCCCCGCATGCTTATACTTTATGTACTTAATATCTCATTTAATTCAAGAAATCCTAAAAGTTAAGTCTTCCGCTGTATCAAACTCTGAAGCTTTCAAGAATTACGAAGGTATAAGTATGTGGGACATGGCGTCACAAAGAGGCGAAGATCACAAGTGATGGATGCACGAGATCAAGGCAAGAGATTAATGCTCAAGATTGATATCAAAGATCACATCAGCATGTTCACCAGAAAAGAAAAGGAAAAGGAAAGACGAAGACTACGAGCCCAAGACAATCATAGTATGCTAGGTTTATTTAATTATTGTAACTTGGGTAATGCCCTTGTTTGGAGTGACCTCCCTTAGGGGGAGATTGTTGGAAATACGTTTTACGTATTAAGAAGGATCGGTCACTCCATTAATAGTCCATGTAATAGCTCGTAGTTTAGTTAACTTTCTTTAATTATTAAACAAGAACAAGCCTAGCCTACAACATGTGTAGGCCGACCCAAAATGTAAGCCCAAGCCCATGATGAGGGCTTGGGTATATAAACCCTCTCCTTTGATGGAGAGGGTGGTGTGGTTAATCATTTTTCACATAGTTCACTCTTGTTTCTCTCTAGAATTGTGTTTAATCCACCATCTCTCTATATCTTTCTTTCTCTAAAACATAAGCAAGATTTACACTTCTACAAGTCAGCTTGTTGTAGTTGCTACGATATAAAATGGAGTGAAACGAGTTGGCAGTAGAGACCATAGGAAGGATCCACACCTGTGATCTTTCATCAAACAAGCACGCGTTCTAATGAGGGATTCAAGATAGGAGAGAGAGGGAGAAGATATGAAGGAAAGTACTAAGAACTAAGTTTTGGTCGTGACTTGTAAGGGCAGGAGCGGTAAAGAAGTAAGGAGTTCGACTAGCTTTTAGCTTGATTGAACGTGGTCTTTAAGTTATTAGTGGGGCGCGTTAACCAGAAGAATAAGCGCGTCAAGAGCAATAAGATAAAAAAAGCACGTCGGGTAAGCGCATCAAGAGATACCGTGGGAAGGTTGCCCTTGACGCCAGTCATTAAGGATCTGTTTCAACGTCGGCTAGGACCAAAGGCTAATGCCCTATGAGCGCTTAAGCCGAGATTCCTCCGTATACAATATTCTAAGTGGAAGATTATGAGCCACTGGCGAAGGCTTGATTTATAGGATAATAAAGGAGTCCGGTCCGGTTGTGGAAGGGAATGGGGCGCATTGAAAAATCCTTAAACTAGTGTCCCCTTTGCAAACTGACTCAGCCTTAGGTGTCATCCCTTAAAACTGGTATAGGGGGGCCATATAGAGAGTAGACAGCAAAAACAGGAGCTTCCAATAGTAGATCCGCAATCTAGGAATATTCATAAACTGTAGCTCAAAAGATCTTATCTCCCCACTGCCCTCCATTCCCCTGGCATACACACGTCTCCATAAGACGAGCGACAGGGTTCAGGAGCTTCCGTCCTTAAACCAGCCTATTTCTTTTTCTTATTTTTGTACACGAGATCTATAGATAGGAACATAGTAAAGAAAGGCAGAGACCATAAACTAATAGTAGGATCTGTTGCTGGTTCTGATCCAACTGACTCTAAAGGGGGGTTAGTGAGGTTAATAGGTCCAGAGGGAGGAAAATCCGTAGTTTCCAATGAATCTAAACAGATAATCGTGGAATGTGATCTGGGTAACCGGGAGAGGTGATTCGTGTTGAAGAGCTATTTGAATTAAGTCCCATCCCAGGCTTAAAGGAAGGGTATAGTAATCCCATGCAAGTAGTTAGAAGAAGCTAAACCAGTAAGGGGATAGGAAGCTAGGGGCAGAGCTGCAAGGCATGACGTAGCTAATCACTCTAAAAGAAAGACTGAGATTTGGATTAGGAAAAGAAGTGGAATCAGACGAAGGAAAAGAATGAATTAGAAAGAATTAGATTAGGAAGAGATATAGGGATGAGTTATAACAGTCGATTTACAAGAGCTGCATTTCATGATATTGACATAGAGGGGTTTGGAAAAGCTGCTTTGGTGACTGCTATATGAAAAAAGCAAACTTCTAGCATTTACATTCAATCTTACATCTTAGATTAAGCAATTGAGTTCTTCGACAGTAGAACTAGAAAGAAAACCACCTTGATGACGAGTTTTCACCTTATTTTCTTTATTATAGGATAAACCTTATGAGCCTGACACCTATCTTCCATCAAGCACAAAAGCAAGTCAGTCAAACAAAGCCTCAGGACAGGGGAAAGCAAGGAACTGATAGTCTTAAGGGTGAGTTTATGCTATTTCTTGATGAGATGAGGTCTAACATTCGATTGATATATGAAAAGGCATAGCATTATGCCACTAGACCAGAAGGAAAAAAGGCTCACAGAGGCCAGGTTAACATAGACTATCTTCCCACATTTCAGGGTCAGGAAGAAGAGAAGAGCACAAAGCAAAAGCAACTGAAGCAGGTTATACTGAGATGGTTGTTTTTCAACTACGAAATAAATTCGTTTTTGACTCGGGGCATCAAGTCGTATTTATTATTTCTATGGTTAGAGATTTTCCGTATCAAAATCAAAGTAAGATCTCAATGGTCGAGAAACTTCGACTTTCGACCTTTCGTTTACTTATGGATCGGGTAGCCCAGAGATGCTAGGAAGAAGAAAAAGTTTACTTACTTGATGCTTTAAAGAAGTTCAGAGAATAATGAAATATTGCACACTTATTCGTTTAGTAGATTCCCCTTTTTCCTTATCTTAACCGGAAGATAGATCAAAGAGTAGAATACGAACTATATCCGAGGGTATATGACTGAGCTTCACTCCTCTCTCGCTGCTACTGAGCTACCGCATTCTCTTCCTGTTGAGGAAAAGAATCTCTTGGTTTTCAATCAGTTTCGTTTGAAACCCCTGGTCGAGCTTCTTTCTTCTGCTTCTTCTGTTGATTTCCCAGTTTTGGTTGATTCTCTGGTATCTGGTCTTGCTGCTCTTCTTTTTCCGCTCTTTCCTTTTCGTTTCATCCATCCTTTATCTCTCATTCGATATAAGTTCTCCTTTCGTCCTCGGAGTATACTCTCAATTGAAACTTTTTACGCCTCAAAAAAGGGGTAAGCTTCAGTGAAAGAGATTAGGCCTCGGGCGGCCAGTGGTCCATCTTTATTAAGATTTCAATCCATTCTTTCATTACGTCCTACTTTATGTGTCTTTATTATATAGAATGCCATCAAATCATAGTAAGTCGGTTATCTCACTGTGAAAGGCAACTCCTAGCTCTAAGAACAAATCTTACTCTTGAAGAGCAGAAAGCTAGAATGAAAGTGAAGGGGAGGGAGCAGCTTCAATAGCTTTGGCTGTGAAAACACTTGGCCTTGGAGCATCAGTGTCATCAGTTCACCCAAGATCGACAGGACAAATAACTACTAGGTTTGTGCAAGAAAATCTTCTTGCGTGACGGGAAAGAGTTGAAAAAGAAAGAGATTCATTAGCTATGGAATCTGACAGGTATCGGTATGAAACAGAGAGGGCTATTCACAAAGCATTCTGTGATGCGCTTCGGGAAAAAGTCTCGGGCTTAAAGGTATGGATGGTCCTAAGGCTTTCCTACAGCTTTGTTATCAGAGCTGGATCGATTGAATCTTTTTCCAGTGCCCGTGTTGCTACTACTACTTCTGCTGCTATTCTTACTTCCATGGATGGCTATGGTGATTCTCTGGCGGCTGCTCCTACTCCTTTGCCTGGTGCTCTAATCTGAGCTGAGAAATAGGAACTACACTTCGACTTTATTTATTTAATCTATTCCCCCCTCTCTAACTCAAGCCCTATAAGTGAATGAGGAATGATTGAACTTCTGCTTCTGTAATGAGACGCTAAAGTCCTTTTTTCAAGGAAATCACAATGCTTCTCTTATTCAGAAGTTCAATCTTACTTTCTTACCCCGGATCCCACCCTTAATGAGCCGAGGAGAAGTGCATGAAATGGCGGAGATACCATTAGTTGTGTAGACTTAAGATTCACTTTGCTTTCACGATTTGACATTCCACCAATGAATTCATCTTCTGCTTTGCACTGACCCCATTCCTAAAGTTCGTGGTCTTCGATCATAAACTATCTCTCCCTCTCTTCGAGTAAGGATTTGCTGCTTTCTTACTTATTCCTAAACCTCTTCCTGTTTGGCCCATGAGGAGACTTTCACTCTACTTGCTCTTGTTTCCTGCTCCTACGCTTGTCACGAAAGATTATGCCTTGAAGAATGAACGACTGAGAGACCAAACTCCAATGCTAGGAAACTTCTGAGACTATAGCCCCCTTACCAAGAGCACAGTGATGAGCAGGTACAGGATCCAGCATGACGGGAGGAAGGAAGATTCGAATGATAGAACGGCTGACACCTACTACGGCTATTGGGGGTGTCGCAAACAGCCTCACACGCACGGAAGGAACGACATAGGGAAAGTACTTTGTATTGTCTATCAAGACCTATCAAGGAGTTTTTCTGACTATCTTTGAGTGCAAGGCTTCCCGAAAGTCATAGTGGTAGTAGTAGCTACAAGCAAGAGTTTCCAGTAGCAGTTGTTTGAAGGTCGGTAGCGGGGAGTGAAGTAGGTCATCACTATCAGTAGTCATGCATCAACAAGAATCAAGAGCGTGAAAGTAAAGAGCATGCGAGTGGGGCTTCACAGAACGAGCCCTCACATGCATTTATCTATCCTATCTCAGGAGTCGCATCTCATCTCACTCAATAGGGAGAAAGAAGAAGCGAGCAGAAAGAGAAAGCATCTAATAATGTAGGGCAGTCTTGTCCCTTTCCTAGATGGAGTAGCTGAAGAACGAGCTAGAAAGAGGATAAATTATTATAGCCAACTCAACTCAAGCAAGAGCTCGAAAAGCAATGCACTGTAAACAAGTAGCTTAGGATCTTTGGTCAGGTAGCTTAGGGGAACAAGTTCTCGTTTCTATAGCTTGGTTAGCAGATGGGTAATCAATCATAGGACCCTACTTTGAAGTAGGTTTGAAACTCTACAAGGTGGGCAAGATGACATATATATCACCAAGTGCAATGGAGCTTGGACATAACCCATAGATAGAAGTTAGACACATACATCTTGTTCTCTTTCGGATCCTAGTTTCGTTTCTTTTAAAATAAGAAATGATACCTAGATCACTACTCCTCTTACCTTATTAGCTTATCACCAATGCGGATCTAGGGAAGACAAAGAAGAAAGATGCTTCTGAGACTATCAAGCTACCTTCTTGATATGTAGGGGAACTTGCGACTGGATTGAATCCTGGTAAGGGAGGAAAGCTTTCCCCTGAGGCAACTTGCTACTTTAGGGTTAGCTCAAGCGAGAACAAATAAGAGAAAAAATTAGATATAGCCAGCTGGTTGTTCCAGGAAGCTAAGATGGCTGCTCTCTCCCCCGCTCTTCGCTAGCATCCGTATTGGCTTAGGAGCCAGTTCCCTCAGCTTATTCCCACTAGAGGAAGGGAACTATGAGCTAATAGGAAAGAAGAGAGCTACTAGATTGACTGTATGAAAGTTCTTAATATTCCTCCTCAAAATAAAAGGCTAATGTCTAAGTCTTCAATTGTTGCATTCCTTCCTTACTTTAAGTTGGTGGAATAGACCGACAGTGAATCAACGGGCGTTACCTCACTTTCATGATTTAGTCAGTTTGATATATTTATGGTATCGCTTGGGGCACTGACGAACGAACTAAGCTAGAGACATTTCACTTGCTGCGGAGTCCCGTACCCACCTAGATTAAGCCTGAGCAGCTAAGCCGCGATTGCTGGGACTTAGACAGTAGGGTCAGAATAAACCTAGTTCTCATAGTAGGGAGTAGCGACTCCTTAGTCTGGTAAGCTTGTGCTGCAATTCCTTGATGTAAATGCCACTGGACTTGCTCTTGGACTTTGTTCCTGACTGGTAGGCAGGTTGTGTGCGAGGTGAAAGGACGAGAACATGCTGGCATCGATACCGCCTTAGGGACTGACTTATTAATTAGCTGTCATCACTCTATGGGCTTGAGCGATTCCTTACCACTCTTATGCTTTAGAGATTAAGGAAACCATGCTCCACCTTCTGCAGATGAGCCGAATTTACTCCTTTTTCTTTTTTCAGAGGTCAGCTAGGAAAGGGGGTGGGCACTATTCTTAGTAGAAGATGCCAGTTTAGAGGATCCAGAGAGCTAAGATTCGATAACTTTCGCCTCTATCTTTTCCTCCCCAACCTGTGAGAGGTCTTCTCGTCTCACCTTCTTCCTTCCTCAACTTAGTCTTAAGCTCTCCCCTATCACTTAAAGAAAGGGCACCTAGCCTTTGTCTCCTTTTCCGCTAAAGAAAAATAACGCAATGTTATCGAAGTAGCTATCAACGGCAGAGGAAGTAGGGAAAGCAAAGGAGGTTGCATGTATGCAGTAAGGCTTCGACTTGGTGTTACGTGAGCCATCAACGATGAGCTGGCAGTGATTGAAGTATGGTTTAAACAGTATAGGTATCGACGGATCAACAGTTACGAAAGCTTCTTCTCTTTTGAGCTCTTCGTCACGAGTCTAGTCTCGCCGACAAGCTTGTTTATTGTGCTTATCCACTAACATAGAAGAGAGCAGAAAGTCGCCTAACAAGGAAAGGTCGAACGAAATGGTGTCTCAGGGAGTCAAATAGATGAATAAGGGTATACTGTAGAGCTATCACTGCTTGACTGGTATAGTGAAGCTCTGACTGCCTCTGGTGAGAGAGATCCTTGCGTGGAAGCGAGGCCGCTGGAAGTTGTTAGCTAATCAACTTGCTGCGGCGTGAACTCTTTCCTTGCATTGCACACCTTTTTAGACGTCCTTCTCTTTCATAGAAATTTCAGAGAGTAGATTCGTTCAATATCCAAAGCACTGAGACTCGGTTGACAAGCTCATTGGCAAGACCAGAGGGGCTAGGTCGGAAATCAGGGTGGTTGCACGTTGCTTTGTATTTCAAGCAATGTGCTGCCTCTTTGCAGAAGGCCTATGCTGGCGATAAGGTGAAACCCGAATTGCTACCAGTGCCAGTCTCTCTCATTAGGAGCGGTTACCCTTGTCTCCTCCCATCTTTCCATATAAGATTGAGATTATAGAAGCTGGTCTTTTGTGCAATTCTATTGTCGTTCTTCTCCTTGTCTAAGATTATTGTCTTAGCCAAGCGAGTCTGAAATTCGACTTTGACATCCATTATCAGTCCTATTGATGATATCGAAGCCGTGACAGAGGTGGTCTCGGACATGAAAGGGTGTCTGAAGGATCTAATGTTGATGTATGTACCACGGGTCAGGGATATTCCGTTGTACCAAGGGATGTCTTTTAATCCAACTTGGAAGGCTCTCCCTACGCATCGTTTGACGAGAGAGGTATTGCAGAAGCGGGCCAAACAACCAAAGTCGAAGGTTGTAGCCTTGCTTCACTTGAAAGAAAAGAAACTGATAGATTGGCACTCCCCAGAGATCAAACATTTTAATTAGAAGAAGAGGTCTTTCTTGATCCAAGAGAGGTAAAGATTGAGACAGGTTGTCAGAGTCATTTCTATTGCTACCTAAGAGCCCTACTTAAGATATTGCTAGAAAGGCGTTGGTTGAGTGACTGCACTCGCCCCTTTGAAGATGGCCCATCCCATATTCCCTACTTCGCTCGTTGTCACTTTTGCTGCCCAAGGATCGGCCTTGGAGAGCCTTTTTGGTGCATCTAAGACTGATAAGAGTGATGTGAAAGAATGGCACACTCATTTCTCTTCTCGCTTTCTTTTTATGGATAGAAAGAATATCTCCTTAGGAGAGTCTTTTATGAGTTGACTCTAACCCGGAGGCTTCTCGATCTAGTAGGTAAGAAAGAAGATCTTCGTATAGTTAATGAATGAAAGCGAAACCACTAGGGTAGATCTCGTATGTGATCCCTGGGCTTGTTAATTGAGAGAGAAAGCCCTACATCAAGAGTTTTAATAGGAAGGCCATCACATGCCTCGCTTGTGCTAGTTTTAATACAGACTTGCCTACTTCCTTCAGCATGTTGCCCGTAGACAGATGCCTTGAGTGCCAAACTCTATAATAAGGGTGGGGTATCCAAATCGACCTCCAACACTGATTCCGGATATCATGATCTTGGATCCAGGTCTAGGTACTTTTTCTGATTCAGATTCTCTTGGGTACAATACCGAAGCAAAGTATAAGTAAATGAAAACAGCTTAACCAGGAGTTGTTAGAGCGGATTATTCAGCTAAGTCAGTAAAGCCGAAAAAGCCTTACTCTAAAGGAGCTTGGGGTGAAACCCTTCTATAAAGGGGAGTTTTGCTTGGCAGATCGACTTATAGTTACTTCGGATGTAGCATTTGATGGGGATCTTTCAGTAGCGGGAAGTTATTTGAATCTTTATTAAATAGGTGATCCGCGAATTCTTCTGCTGCTGCAGCAAGACCGAAATTTTAGGTTTGATTCGAAGTTCATATTTTGAGTCTTGGATGTGCTCCCAGGGGAAAGGGCTAAATTCAATCATTCCAAAGGAGTCTTACTTCCATTCCCAAGTGTTGGAGTAGGATACTTTGTAGCGCTCAAGGGAATTGGATAAGAAGAAAGTCTCTTACTTTCAAGGTTAGGAGCGGGTGAAGGATGTGATCCGGGGCCGGGCTGGTCATAGATATCACCTATCGCCGTTGGGGAACTACTCTCCTCTGGTATTACCATTAGCAACCCCCGCTGAAAGAATGAGGCTCATATAGATTCTATTTCGTGCTTTGCTATAACCTTCCACGCTCATTTGACTTTTCTTTGGCCTGGTGGGCATGAAAAAGAAGACTGGACTTCCTCTTACTGTACAGGGATTCCCCTTAGCCTTGCTTGACTACTTGTCTTTTTCTTCTAGGATGAAAACCCTGATCGGTGGGTGTCCAAGCTAACCCCTTTCTTCGTGCTTTATACGAAAGATCGCTTGCCATTGAACGGATCACAGGAAAGAACCTAGCAGATAGAATCCGGTAAAAGCCAAGACAAATATCCTTGTAGGGAATCAATCCCCTAAACTGAGGTATCCTTGGATTAGCGAACAAATGAATTCAACTCAAGTGGAGGACGTGGCTTAGCTTGTACTTTCTCATCCCAGCTATTCCTGCATGGGTTGGTTGAGACAGTAGAACTTCTCATCTTCTTTCATGAGATTCTCAAGAATGATCGCATAAGCCTAAATCAGATTGGTATTGAAACTACTTGGTATTAAGAGAAGCAAGCTTGCTCCATAATCATGAAAAGAGGGTAGTTTAACCTATAGGTAGTGTGAATGGATCTATAATAGATGCTAAATGAAGAAAGTGAGATTCTAAGCAATTAGCATAGCGGAAGGAGATTCCTACTCTATGCCTGCAGTTAGTCACTGACTACTGTACCGGTAAGTACTCTCAGCCATTGGGGTGCTTTCAAAACACTCTAACCTTCTAGACAGGTAGTACTAAAGAGAAGAGATAGGAAAGCTGACTACCTAGGAGCTAAGATATAGAGAGAAGGAGGGAATTCTAACCATCACTCAAAGCAATAGAGAAGGGGCGTAGCAGAAAGGAAAGCGATCCTGGCAACCAATGGCATAGCAGAGCAGGGATACCTTCTGGAAAGACTGCATTCCCAGAGAGAGATGGGATAGATAGGCTGAAGCTGAGAGAAAGGGTAGTATCCAGAATCAAGAGAAGGGTCAAACCATCCGAGTTGAACTATGTCAAACTGGAGACACCTCTTTAGCTATGAGATGATTAGACTACTAAGCTCCAAGTATAACCAGCTAGGTTCATATAACTAGCCACCCTTTAGACAGAAGATTGAGGATGAGTCCAATGTTGTCCCTACTTCCTTCATCCACTCTTTGAATATCACTAGTATGCGGGGTTCTTCCTTCTACCCTGCTATCCCTGCTCTATAGAGGTAAGACAGCGAATAGAGGCTACTATATGATTGACTTGCCCTCTGCTGAGAGAGGTTATTGAACAGGCTACTCTTCGTGCTTCTCACTCCTGTAGAGAGCAGGAAGATTGATAGCTATTGAGTTACCGGTTATTTCCACTATCAAAGTTCTCCCTAGCATTCCACTACTATTATAGCATGACTCAGACTGGTCAACGGCTGTGCTACGCCACCGAATAAGACTAGCATTTATGATTGACAACACCATGGGATTGTAGTTCAATCGCTCAGAGCACCGCCCTGTCAAGGCGGAAGCTGCGGGTTCGAGCCCCGCCAGTCCCGAAGCTGGATTCAAAACTGATAGCATGCCATCAAGAATGACATAGAAGAGGTATTCATACAACAAAAGGGTTGTCACAACTGAACTGCTGGGGACCGAGTAAGCCCACCGGGTATCTATTAATCCCACCATTGTGCAAGCTTTAGTCCCCACACTTCAGGCGCTTATGAGTCTGTTCCCTCTTTCATCTACGTGCTATAACACTATTATCCCTATTGAGATACAAGTTAAAGTTGTCGTTATACAACACAAGAGGAGGATCACCTGGTCCAATAGAAACAATTTCACCAGGAAGATCGATTTGCTTCAATAGAGTATACCCAGCACTCTCGTTGAAGGTTAGTTCATCATGCAAATTAGTACAATTTATAACGATTTCATTGAGGTATCTAAAAAACCTAATACCTGGAAACCTCTTGGTGAAAGCCTTGTCAAATATTTCAAACATAAGCAGGTTTTCAAATGCTACAGTAATTTCCCCTAAATCAGGAAGATAATCCAAAAGTAAATTCTCCCCTTCTTCGTTCTGGTAAGTGTTATATAGAAAATTTTTAACTAATTGAAATGTTATAGAATCTGTAGATACATGGCGGCTGACAATCTCTAAAACCCGAGTCTTAGAAATGGCACCGCCTAATAGAGGAAACCTGATCCTAATACGGTACAACCGACTAGATTTTCTAATAGAATAGATCCTATCAAAATACTCAATTGCTAAATTTTCTACTACCCCATCTAGTTCTATATTGTAGTAATAGTTAAACTGGAAAATCGCACGGGTTAATCCCATCAAAACTACCTCGTCCTTATACAACCTCCTAACTACTATGAGTTAATCCCATCAAAACAACCTCCTAACTACTATGAGTTAAGCAACTAATGGACAGACCAGACCGTATAAGACTACTGGAATAGAAAAAGAGAAGGGATTCACGGGCAGTGAAGGCAACCAAGGGAGAGGAATCATTCCATTTAATTCCGAAGCCTAGCGTCTCCTGTAAGACTCTATCACCTTAATTCTTTTGTTGAGGTTCTGGCACTTCTTCCTCCGGCCCTCTATTTATATAGCGAAGAAAGGCAAAGGCTCTTGCTCGAATGCGTGACTTATGTCTCTTTTTCCATTTATAAAAAGTAAGATGAATCTACGCTCCTCGGCCTTAAGTTAATGAGAGGGTATGGGGTTCCGGGTCTTTTTCCACTCACAATTGATTAATAGGCAATCCCCTTTTTCCGTGATAATGTGAAAGGACTCAATTCCTTCTTTCTTTCCCAGCGAAATGTAGAAGGAACAGCCTTCCCGCAGTCGCATTAAGGATATTTTTTCTTGAAACTCTTTACTCCTTCACCCGTAGCAAGTACTCATTTCTATTTAGTTGTTTTCTTACTCTATCCGGCTATTGAACCTGGTTTCCCTCTGCATATGGTAATAGAGAGTTAGACAGCTTAGAGAGCTCCTCAAAGGGCTAGTTCTCACTCTGTTTTGGGGACCCCCAAGACTTTCTTTCCCTGTGTTTCCTAGTCTATATAGGTCCAATCTCATCTGCTAGCGCTTCTTCATTCTTGGTCGGGACACATACATCGATTTCTTTTCATTATTCCTGGGCTTGCAAGTGACTTACTTATTTTGGCCGTTCTTGCTGTCTTAAGTCGTCCTCTTTTCTTTATAAGCTGTTAATTGATTTCGTACCTTCCCTAAGGCTAAGGGGAGAACTACATGCCCTACTAGTCGGATAGAAGCCTACCCACCTACCAGCCTACCTTGTTCATATCGAGCCGGACAGGAGAGACACTCTTTAAATTTAATAGAAGCAATTCCTTTTATAAGCTTGAAAATAGGCGCTGTAAATCAATTCAAATAGATAGGGGAGTTCCAAACCAGCAGCAAGCCCTTTCTCGCCCTTTCTAATGTCCTAGGCGAAGGCAGTGCAGGTGAAAGCCCAATAGATCCCATTTTTTTATCGCTTCACATAGCTCACGACCCGGCACGAAGAAATCTCTTAGATGGGCGGATGCGAATCTGGATCTATCAACGGAGCAATTCCATTCCAGTCGTAGTCTCAATCCCATATTCAGTGAAAGTCTCCGCTGTGTCTGACCCCCTCAATCTTTCTATCCGGAGTGAGTCAGGCGGCTAAGCCTTGAATCCTGATAAAAGAAATCGTTTTCCACCCTCCATAAATGGAATCGGTTTGAGTGAATTACTTACCGCAGTCAAAGCCAATAGGGAAAGTCAGGTCAAGAGAGAGTCTCTTTCCGACTAGTGCATCTCGCACTTCCAATTCATTCCGAGTTAGAAAAATTTCTTCCCTCCCTTTGACTTTTTCTAGGGTAAAGTCCTATTAAATGGATTACTAGTTCCTTCCTTCCCAATCAATGCTAAATCTATCTTCCTCTCTTGTAATTTAGGAGATTTCCCCAACCCATAAAGAACTGTAGTTACATACAGCTCTCAAAAGAGAAAAAGAGAAAGAGTATCCTGAGTATATCACAGCTATCAAAAAGGGTAGCACTGAACTGAAACCATTCATTGTATCTGACCTTGAGAAAATCATTGTAAATAACATTAATAAGCCTTATGTCGCGGGTCTCATGATGGTTCATCCTGGTAAAATGATAGAAAAGGATATGATAATTCATACCTACTATAGTGAAGACTATAAAGTCATCCTGGATAGCTTTGAAGAAAGAAGTCGAAAAGTGATGATTGACTTGATCAGTATGATAGAAAGACTTATGAAACAAGAGAAGAAAGCCAAAACTGTTTACTTCCACAACTTCTCAAGATTCGATGGAATTTTCTTGCTTAAGCACCTTGCTTGTCATCACCCTAAATACAAGATTCAACCACTTATGCGGAACAATAGGCTTTATGAGTTATCAGTCTATTCAGGTAAAGTGATGTTATTCCGCTTCAGGGATTCCTTGAATCTACTCCCTGGTACGCTTAAGAACCAAGCTACGAGTCTATGCCCCGATCTTGGGACTCAAGGCTCTGTTGACCACGAGGGTGTAAACGAGAAAAGTCTTGAGAAAGACAAAGAGGTATTGATAGAGTATATGAAGACGGATATCCTTCTCTTAGGTGGAGTCATGCAAAAAGCACAAAACATCTATTGGAAGTTGTACCAGCTAGATATTGAAAGCAAAATCACTCTTTCATCTCTGGCTCTAAACATTTTTCGTCTGAGATACTACAATGATGAGATCTTTCCAATAACATTCCTAACCAAAATGAAGACACCTTCATTAGGAAAGCTTACTACGGAGGTCATACTGATTCTTATAAGCCATATGGTGAGAACCTATACTACTATGATGTGAACTCACTATATCCTTTTGTAATGAAAGAATATCCTATGCCTTGTGGTAAAACTGTATGGTATTCAAATCTAGAAGACATGGACATTGATAGCATGTTAGGCTTTATTGAGGCATATGTGGTATGTCCGAAGAAAATCAAGAAGCCCTTTCTGCCATATCGTTCTAAGACGGGTACTCTGATCTTTCCAACTGGCGAGTTTATAGGAGTCTACTATAGCGAGGAGTTGAAGTATGTAGTAGGCCTTGGGTACAAGGTGGTCCCTATCTCAGGCTACCTCTTTGAGAGGAAGGAAAGTCCTTTCAAAGACTTTGTTAGCTCGCTCTTTTCAAGCAGGTTAGAAGCAAGGAAAGAAGGAAATGATGCTTTGTCCTATGTGTACAAGATCCTTATGAATTCACTCTACGGTAGATTCGGGACTAACCCTAAAAGCACAATCACAGAGGTGTGCAATTTCAAAAGGTACACCGATGTTGTTTCATTCGAAGGATTTATACATGGGGATATGCTTAGCGAGAACAACTTCATCGTATCCTACCATACTAATACAGGAAATGATGGAACTCATTGGAACCCACCAAAGAACTCTGTTGTCCAACTAGCAGCTGCTATCACAGCCTCAGCTAGGATCTATATGTACCCTTATATCTCAAGGGATGACTGCTACTACACTGACACATACTCAGTAGTGCTAAGTCAGCCACTCCCTGAGGAATTGATTTCATCTTCAATCTTGGGTATGTTAAAGCTGGAAGATCAAATTGTGAAAGGTTTCTTTCTTTCACCAAAAGCTTATAGTTACTACACCTTGGAAGGAAGCACAGTCAAAAAATACAAGGGATCTGCTAAAGATAAGGTCACTCCCGAATGGTTTGAGAAACAGTACGCAGAACCATCGAGAAGGGTGCAGGTCAAGGTGGATGCAAAATTTAGGATTGATTGGGAAAGTTTGGAGATCAAAAATCAAGAAATCATCTTCAGTTTAGGTCTGAAAGAGGGGTCTAAGAGGTTACCCGTATATGACAGTAAGAACTGGGTGGATACTGAGCCTATTGCTATACATGACTTGTCTAACATAGACTACATTAGTAGAAAATTTCATCACTAAGTGATAGAGTACTCCATCTTGAGAATGAGAGACTCAATGAAAAATTAGAAGAGAGGAATAGCGAGATTGCCAAGTTGAAATCACAGATTGAATCACAGACAGGGGTCACTACTAACCAAACTTTAGTCGAGAAAAAGACTGACATGAAAACAAAGACTGATGAGGAGAAACCAAATACTGACGTGAAAAACAAAGACTGGTGAGGAGAAACCCCCGTGAAAAGACTAGAGCCCTCTGTGCATCTCCTCCATGAATGTGATCAACAAGTATTTTAGTACCAACCTTGAATCTTATAGCACTTGAATCTTATAGCTAGCCTAAAATTGAGTATAGATAGGAAAGAGGTGAGAACTAGTGTCTATTTATTGCATGCCTAAAAACAAGTTTGAGTTGAGAAGGGATCGGAGATGAATGAAGCATCAAGGATATCCAAGACGTACAGAAGAACTTCATATAAAGGGAGTTCTTGCATTGGGGCTTGCTTTGATGACGGGTAAGATTGTTGTGCTTTGGCCCTTCTGCGGGCTTTCATCGAGGTTTCATCGAAACAGGACCATTTTGAGGACTTCCTTTGTGATGGTTCATGTAGGCTTGGGTATTTCATTCGGGCCCTATTGGGCGGGGCACCCTGTGGGCCAATGCGTATAACTTGGGCTTTCTTTACGTGGCTCATTTGACGACTCAGTACATGGATTTCACGAGTTTATTGGCATAGAATATGGAATCTTTTTCACGTAAGCTGGTGTACAGGTTCATAAAGTCTGCAGCTATAAGCAACAATTTGTTATACGGTCGCCGAGTTTGTTCAAACAAACAGCCTTTTTTTTAGTATAGTAGGTCCGGCGTACTCGCGGGGCGAGATTCTTTTCTTAGGCTATAAATGGAGGCTCGAAAAGTGTCTTCACTTCATCAAATTCAAATCAAAGAAATTGAGTACTAGCACGTATGGCTATGGATGCTGCAAACAGTCTTTCTACAATTATTGCCGAAATGGGGCAACTGCAAAATCTTATTCAAGAGAGTCGTAGAGTGCTAAACCGCTTTTTGAGGAGTGTTAGAACACTGGATCCTGCCGTGAAAGAAGCACGCATTCGCGCTGCCAGAGAGCGTATCGAGGATTTGGAGGGGAGGCAGCAAGCGCTGCGAGAGGAGCAGCAAGAGCTCATTGTCCGAGTCATTTAATATAAGCACGGAGGAAATTAGTACTTGTATTATCCATTAGTTAAGTAGATGCAGGATGGGGTGTTATGCTTTTATTTAGTATATGTTTTTTAGTATGTGTGTTTAATGCTTTCGGTTTGTAATGTAATGTTAAATTAATGGAATCCTGCTTATGTATGAATTTTTCTGTATATTTTTGTGCAATAAACCAACTATTCAAAATAGTAAACATATTGCCTTGAAGAGAGGAATAGATGAAACTGGAAGAATTGTCAAATGAATAGTCCAGAAAAATCTTAGTTCACAAAGAAGAGAAAAAACAACGATCAAATTACACATTTTCATAAGAAGGGAACAGCTCTTACAAACATTGATTTAATATTGTAGCCTGATACTTCTATCTAAGTGGAAAAAGAACTAAAGGACACTAACTATTGATAAGAGGTT